>CABFVX010006387.1:0-40392 GCA_902151425.1 Timema shepardi
TTTAAATTAATCTTTGGGCATTTTTAAGGTGATTCTAGAGATAATTTCTTAGACTTTTTGGGTCATCTAAATCCGGGCCACGCTAATTATGAAAACTTTTTAAAATAAGTGCGTTGAATACAGTGGTTGTTTAATTATCCATCAGTAAGATGTATCCATTTCACCCCGTTGGGATTAGAAGTTCAAGATCAGTTAAGAACAGCCCGATGTGCTGTGTGTCAAACGCCTTAAACTACTCAGCCATCAATGTAGACTACCCTTATAACTAAATACTTGTTTTAATAACACAATGGAGCGGAGGCAAAGTTCCAAAAGAAATGTACCAGTATCTGCTTGGAGAGAGGGCGATTAATATTTACAAATAAAACTATCCATAGTGCTCTGGGATTTGAACCTTGATCTTATCGTAACCAAAAATATAGTCAAAGTAAGCCTAAAATTCAAGGCCACGTGACGTCCGGTGTAGGAACTCTACAATTAGGTCTAATAATTTTTATCAATTAGCTATAATAACCTCGCTGTCAAAACAAAGTAATGACAATATATTGTGTCCAAAAATAATAATTTAACTTACTTTATTCTTTAAATATTATAAAGTAGTATTTTAACATACCTTCTCTTAAAATATTACCCACCTCGGTGGCGTAGTTGGCTAACGCGCAAGTCGCGTTGAGCTCGGCTGCTGAGGATGGGGAGATCGAGGTTCGAATCTCGGTCGGGTGAACTGGGGTGGTTTTTCCTAAATGGTTTTCCACTCTACCTACACGAAAATGCGGGTTCACTTCCTCAATTCAACCTTCCCAATTCCTAATCCATTCGCGTAATTAGTACTTAAAGCGTATAACCCAAACGGGTAGTAAGACGCGGTGCTAAATAATAATAATCTTAAAATATTCTAAAAAATTTACGCCGGTTCTTCGCGGTGGACAAAGAAGTTGGCTTTTGTTTCCCATTCTTTCAATACAAAGTAATTTAATTTCACGTTTGTGATTTTCTTGTGGATAGCCCGAACATGTGCTAAGACATGGTGCATAGAAGAAAGTTAATAATTCAAATAAATACTTCGGAAAAACACTTTACAGTAATAATAAAAAAAATTAATTTAAAATGTACCGGTGATTCAGATTGAACGCCAACCACACTAAGGAAGATACATTGATTCCTATGTTTGTTTTAAAACATTTGAAACATAATTTTAAAGATTCAAAATGTTGGAAGAAATTTGTTTCTCTTCCTCTCTTTGAAAACGATCGTGGTAACGCTGCAGATGAAAGACCGTGGACAGTTGCCAGAAGGTACACATAGTTCCTTGTTTGACAACAAACAGCGTTACACTACGGTTACCAAACTGTTTAAAATATTGATTCTTAAAATAATGTTTTAAAGCTCAGTATTAAACTAATAAATTATTAAAAAATAACTAAAATCAGGAGAAAAATATTATCTAGCCTTGAGATTTCTTCTTTTTCCAACATTAATACTTACATCCATATTAATCTAGATAAAGTTATTATTCCTTTTTTTTTTAATATAAAAAACTAATAGAGTAATAAATAAGAATTCTAATCTAAGAAAATTGAAGTAAAAATAGTTCTGCTTTATATAGTAAAATTCAATTTTGATTATATCACTTAATTAAATCATTATAAGCAAAATAGTGTGAGGCTGAAAATGTTATAGTTTTCATTGTATAATTTAATTAGTATGATTAGTAATTATTTTACAGAGTCTTCTTTCTAGATCATGTAAATACCTTTTCATTGGTGAAAACCGATTACAAATCCATAAAACGGTTTTGTCACAATATTTTATTTAGTATTACCATGTTTTGATGGGTTAACAAGTGTTGACCGGCCTCTTGACGTAGAGATTTGACACATTAAAACACATACTATATTCACCAAGATTTTTTAAAGCATGTTTAGGTTCCTAAAATATTTTTATTTGATAAGGTGTACATACATAACGTCAGGCCACGATTGTAAGGAGTGGAATTTAATACTTTTGTCGTAGTTCATTTATAAAGTTATAAATGTGAATGTGAGGAGGTCATATAGAAAGAACATAACATCTAGTTTCCGAGTTGTACAACCTGGTTTTTTTAAGCGCGTGACACCAGGGGTTTGTATGCTAGATATTACTGTTTATCTACAAACAGTCGCGGGTAAAAAACAGATTTCTGAGATTGGGGCACAATGTAGGTAACATGAAATGATGATGATGTGGTGCCGGTGGAAGGTTGAAATCTGATTTAAGCCTTAATTAACAAGACCCGTTAGTGTAAAATACCTATGGTGCCGCTGAAAATCGAAACCGGGACTTCTATATTAGTATCCTGGAATGTTGACAACAGATATAGTAATCTACTATATCCAAGAGGCCGACCTTGTACCGCATTTAAATGTGGATTAAACATTAAGACCCTTCTTCATAGCAGGCCCAACTCAGCTCCCGGCTCGCATCTGTGTTTGTGCGCGCGCACGCGAGCTATAGGGAGTAAAAGGCAAAAGAAAATATCTACGATATGCAAGAAATATGTTCAGTGCATTCGGATTTGAATGATTACTCGACATTTTTTTGTTATGATATTGGGAGACAAAGTGACAAAGTTTCTTGTTAATAACTAGAGTATGGCCCTATCAAGAGAGAATAAAGATTTGTGCTCAGTGGTTATTTGTGAAGCCATTCTAAAATAGTCAAAAACGGCCTTTTCAATGCAGTTTTTATCTAAATATAATTTAAGCACTGTTCTGTATTACAAAATTATACTAACTCTTTATCTCCATTAATATTTAATTAAAAATGATCCATAAGTGTAATAGTGTTCATGTAAATCTATGATTACTAGCCGACTGTGTCACAGAGATGATTGGCATGTGATGCACGCTCTTAATAAGTGGTAGAGGCACGTTGGAAAGTAATTGAACTGAGACAACAGGACTTGGTATGGGAGAATTGGGGCACTGCAAAAGGGCTAGGCAGGGGGGAGGGAGTGGAAATTGTTGATTAAATTGTTTTTGAAAAATCTGTCAAACATAACATACACTTATATTCAAACTATTACGTGTTTTAATCGTCACTTCTGGTTCAGTCTGAACATAATATTTCTCTGATAGCCACATTGTATCTTCAAGATGGTCATTGATCTAGAAAACCAGTAGTTATGCTTGAATTTAGTGCATCCGGAAAAAATAAAATTGGAAAAAATTATTTTTCTGTCCGTATGCCGGGAAATTAAAGGTGAAGGAGGATGACTCAAAATAATTTTTAGGGACATACAAGTTTCAATATTTTTCTGGGGATGGACCACTCTAAATTATTAGCCTCTAAAGGTATATATATAATTAAAAAATAAAATTCAGGCAAATACCATTTTATACAGCTTCTAGTGATATTCATATTTTGAGATGTTCTGGGCAAGATCCTTTCCAAATACCTTGGAGAGGTACTTATTAACAATACTTGTTCAAGTATTCAAATTTGTTGGCATGTTCAACACATCTTTTAGAAATAATAATCAGAATAATTATTTTATTCAAAGTCTCACAACCAGAGGAAAAGCCTTTTAAAAAATAGGGAAAACTTTTCATTGCCAGGAAAACAAAAAGTTATGCTGGAATTTTATTCTAAAGCTAGAGTGGCCACACTGACCTTGGACATAACTTTTTCCACCCCTGAGCCTGTCACGCTTCGCGCATGCGCGTGATGTGCACCCCTGGTTTCATCCGGTCCTGCTTCGACCAACCATGTCCTCCTTGGCTCCACAACACGAGCCACCAATGGTAAAATATAATAATCTTTGCGGCCAAGTTGGCGAATAAGCCCTTTGAAATAGAAAGTACCATCCCCTTCGTCTTCCCCCTAAAACAATAACTTAACAAAGTACTCTGAACAAATCTTGCTAGGAGTGTTCGCGCCAGGGCGTAATAATGCCAGCACCTAAAATAGAATTGTCTTCTCGAATACTTAATTAACTCAAGTTCTTGTTGTTATGCGAACAATATGTTTTTCCTGTCACGCAAATATGTTTTGTCCATGAAGGCGGCACGACCAGATGCCCTGACATAGGGTTTCAAGGACATTCAAATTAAAGAAAAAAACTTTCTAGACATCTTTCTAGAACTTAACTTTTAACACACAGATTTTGCTTCACATTCGATCATTAAACAGTAAAAAANAGTAAAAAAAAAAAAAAAGAGAGAGAGCTAAACTAGACCCGACACGTAGCATCATTTAATGATAGCCATTTCCAGCTATACCAGCATCAAAACAACCTTTACTGGTGGTCACGTGGACAAAGGGGTCAGTCTCATCTTGTGTGATTTGCCGGTGACGGGGATGTCACGGCTTGATTCTCATCCAGTTATACTGAGATGCACGACCACGGCGGTCTTGGGGTAAATTGTGCACCTCATGACCCGATACTCGTGGGTTCAATGCCAGCTGTAGGTGACGTATTTTTATTCGAGCGATAAAAGTCCGTAGCACAACTTCCTTCTGAGGGAAAGTAAAGCCATTGGTCCCATGTCAATTGTGGCATGTTAAAGAACCCTGGGATGTATGTAGAAATACCTTTCCCAGCAAATTGTTGGGCATTTTCGCTCTCGCGCATAGAAAGTATCGTATGCTGATTTAATCATCTGGTTTAGGAAGTGCACGTTAAACCCCTCAAATATATGAATTATATATTATATTTATAACGTATATATGTATACACACTGAAGTATTTTTCCTCATTAATAGTTTCTCTCTCTCATCTAACTCAAAAGACCGGCTTCTTGGTCTAGTGGCCAACATTCCTGGCTACCAACCTAGAAGCCCCAGGTTCAGTTCATGGTGGTACCATAGGTGCTTTGCCCGAAGGGGATTGTTCATCTGGCCATAATGGTCTGTTTATTGGGTTTAAATTAGATAAATACTTCTACTGGTATCACAATCATCACCCACACCAACATGAGCACTGCCAGTTGAAATACAAGCAATGTCTAGACAAATACTAGTGTCATACGCTAAAATGGGGGAACATTTCTGCTGATTTCTCCATTCCTTATCTCTTGGATATATATATATATATATATATTAATTAGGATAACCCTGGCGGGTAGTAAGAGTGCGGGGCATAATAAAACAGCACACACATAATGGATAGTTAAAAAAAGTCCTATACTTTTATTAATCTTAATTTGTATTTTTAATAAATAGTTTAGCTCTCTATGTAGGTCTATTTAAAAAAAATGCCACAATTTTGGATTTTTTAAAGGTATTCACGAGAGTGTTGTGTACAAAGGTTGTTATAAGAATAAATACAGGTATGAGATATGCAAATTATTATGTCACTATTGTATTATTATAATTATTAGCGCCGCGTCTTACTACCCGTTCGGCTTATACACACTTACGCTAATGTGTAATGGTAGGGTGATTGTGAGATGAAATGAAGGACCTACAGTTTAACGTGGAATCCGAACCACAGGTGGAGGCCTGTCATTCCACACATTCACAGGTTGTGATTAATGCACGACTTTTCAGAAGTGAAGGAAGGGTTTGGCAATCAGATAAATATGTGCCGGGACCGAGGATTGAACCCCGGAGCCCCAGCATATAAGTCTGACATCTTACCCCTAGACCGCCAGGTCACCGTCACTATTATTAAACTGGGGTGTCAGTAATAAATACTTCAATTGTGATAGTTTATAATACAGTATGGTCTGGCTAATTTCACATTGGTTAATTAGAGCCCACCTTGACTTCCCATAAAACTCCTATTTGAATGAATGGTAAAAAATAACAACTTATTCGAATTTTAGACGGAAAAATTTGGATAATTCCAAGATTATACATTCTTAATTTTACTAAAGTTTGTAATCATAATTTAAAACCTCACTAAACAAAATGAATTTATTAAATCACATTTAAATGCCAAGCATGTCAAATAAATTTAGAGTTATTGACATGTAGTTAAAGATAAAGTGGGATTCTGCAATGACAGCGACTGTGTTTAGTAGAAGAGGGGATTTGTTGGCAAGGTTTTCATCGCATCTATGTAATAATATAATTACATAACACCCTGACTGACTAATTTAAGTCTGCTATTTCCACATGTTAATATGTCTAAGTTTTTATATTTTATGTATAAATTTTTGTTTTTATATAATTGTATATGTGTGTTTTTATGAAATCAATTTAAAGATTAATGATTTATTCAGTACCAACTGCCTAAATACTCATAAAAATTGTTAATTAGAAGTTGGGATATCTCGATTTTTTTTTTATATTCTGTGGACTTCGTATTAAAAATAAATGATACAAAACTCCACATGGACCATCTCGCTCCATTGTTTAAAAATGGAAATATTTACCCAAAACTCTTAATATATGTGAAACGAAATAATATACACTAGAAAACACAAGCATAAATTACACTATACTTATGTAAAAAAAAATTTTTGAAACCAGGTTTTAAATTTTATTATTTAAAAAAAAATAATTAATGCCCTCATTTGTATGTTTGGACCGATAAAAAATATCAATATTGGGTAAACAAGGTTCAACACTTCGTAATAAAATTTCAACATCCGGTTAAAATTTTCGAAATTTTATTAAGTGTTGACAATCTTCATGCAATCGCATTGCTATTAAATTCCTCATTTTAAATTTTGATTAATAAATTTAAATATTGACTATTGAGTCTAAAATAAAAATATATCATTGTTGTACAAACATTTCTTCTAAAAAGTTTAAAGAAAAAAACATAAACTTTTTGAGAGACTTAATTGTATTTAATTACTCTATGGCATTGGAGAATTATTGCTTCAAAACGTAAGTAGTATCTCTTTACAATTATTGTTCACAAAATTGTATCAATATATTTGCCAATATCTCAGAAACAGTTAGCGTTGTAAAATATATTTCATATAAAAGTTTTTTATTTTTAATAGTACTACAGGTTTTTGATAAGTTATTTAGTATCTCAAATAGTTGCGGAGATACGGAAGTTTCTGCTTCTGTAAAGTACCCTAAAAGTCATTCTCATGGGGAAATGAAAATATACAGTTTATTTAGAATCTTAATCAACGCTTAAATACGAATTTTAATCAAAATCGCTATAACCGATATTGAGAAAATCGATTTTTTTCTCTTTTCGACCTTTATCAAACTACTCTTAGTTTTAAGTTTAAACAGACACACAGACAGACGGCATTGCAAAGACCACTTTTTAGGGTTCGGGGGGTCATGAGACGTCGACATTCATCAACATTTCAGGTTGGATCTTTTATACGGTAGCAATACTTTACCTTTTGTGTTCGAAAAGTTAAAATAGATATATATTTGCGTATAGCTTGAAATTTATTGGTTTTATAAAAATATGCTTCAAATACAATATTTGTAATATAAATAGACCTACATATTTCTAATAATAAGTAATTTCATATCTCAAATAGCTTAATATCTATTATAAAAATTATAATTTACGCATCAGGGCCCTTAAAGTCATTTTGCCGAAATATTGAGAGTAGCCATTTTGTTTATAATAGTTATAACTGTTTAGAATTTAAATTTAATCAAAATCGTTAAACTATTTTGAAAATATCGACTTCTTCTCTTTTTGCCCTTCAGTAAACTACCCTTAATTTAAGGGTTAGCTATCCAATACCATAAAACCTTAGGGGCAACTCTATAACAATCCTAGATACCCAGTTTTAACCCGATCAGTAAAATAGTTTAGGCTCTAGTCGGAGGTACAGACAGACGGAAATTCAAAAACATTTTTTCCGGATTCGCAGGGTCATGAAACGTCGTTCGTTATTCATTAAAATCTCGAGTTCGATTTTTTTGACGATTCAATACTTTCTCTATCTGTAAGATAGCAAGAAATTAAAAAGTTCTACAGTAATATAATGCAATAATTATTTATTAACAGTAACGAAATCAAGTTTTTCACATATACTCGAATAAAATATTGGGTTTTAAAATCACATATCAGGAACGTAGACCGTTAATTGGTAGAATACGATTTAGAGTTAAAATAAATGATACGACATACATACTTTCTCTCGCTAAAAAATCGTGTTATATTAAGTGAAGCGAAATAATATGTCTCAAGGCCTATAGTGTTGTATAAACACAAAACCAAAGATTATAAATGAAATAATATACACTTTTAACTTACTATTTGGCCTTAGGAACTAGGAACATTGTTACAGAAAAATTGAGAAAAGAGAAACATTTTTGTCCACCAAAGAGCATAATAATTAAATTCATTTTCAAAGACCTGAATTAAACAATATATATATATATATATTTACTTATAGGTCAGAAACTATTAGTTTTATAAAAATATGTTTCAAATATTTTTTTTATCTTTAATAGTTTTACAACTTTACAATGATAAATTATTTCGTATCTCAAATAATTGTCGATAAATGATCAAAATAGGAAAAATTTCCCTATGTAAAGTACGATCAAATTCATTTTCATGAAAAAATGAGATTCGCCATCGTTTTTATAACGATAAACGGTGTATAGATATAAAATTTAATCAAAATCGTTAGAGCGAATTTTGAGAAAATCTATTTTTTTTAAAATAGTTATTCCTTAAAGTAAAATACCTTTAAGTTTAGGGTTGGATATTTAAATCCTTATGGAAAACCTCAGATACCAAGTTTTAGCTCAGTCATTACAATAATTTCGGCTCTAGCCCAAGGCACAGACAGACAGACGGAATTGTGAAAACAACTTTTTTGGTTTCAAAGTATCATGAAACGTTGACATTTATCAAAATCTCAAGCCCATTTTTTTTTTGCGATCACAATACTTTCTCTCCGAGGGGCCAAGATGAAGTAAAGATAAGCATTGGGATATCCATATATTTACATTCTTAGAGTAAGGATGAGGAAGGTAACATTTAGAGGAAATGTATCCTCACTTGTGTGGAGGGAGGGTGGAAACGACACATGAATAAAAAATACCCTTGGTGCACCTGACTAGGGTTAGAACCACCGCTTTCAGCAGTCCTGTACATTATTATAGTGATGCTCTAGCCATTGTTTCTCAATGTGTGCTCCTCGAGTTTTGGGGCTCACCGATACCTTAGAATATTTGTGAGGCTAAATTTGTTTCCATACACTTGAATCAAAACAAAATGTGAAAACAGGTTGAAAGCAGAAGCAGGCATGCAAATTTATGTGTTTTCTATTACAGATTTTACAAACAATTTAAACAATCTCACTCTTGTCACAAAAAATATGGTTTTGAAAAACCAATATTTAGCCAACCATTATTAAAACTAAGTGAGTTAATAATTACTCTAAATAAAACTTTCTAATACTTAGCAAATTATTGTAATTAGTACATGGGCGTATTACCCGACCGGTTAGTAAGACGCGGTGCTAAAAAAAATTATATGACCAATACTTGTGAGCAAATTTGACCAAGTGCCAGTGACAAATCCTAGTTCATTTGTGCAGCCGTCCGGGTTATTCGCATTAGCTCGGAGGAAGGGTGGAAGACAGTTCAACAAAAATATACTTTCCCTATACCTGACGGGTATTTGAACCCTTGACCCCGTTTTTAGTGGCAAACCACACTAGGGCCGTCCGGATAGTTTGCGCACTATAAACGTGTGTACCTTATTGCACATTTTAATATTATTATTATTTAGCACCGCGTCTTACTACCCGTTCGGGTACATTTTAATAAAACAAGTTTCTGGCAACCTTAAGTGCATAGGGTGCATACAACTATTTGGACAGCTATCTTTGGCCATTTATGAAAGCTGTGTTTCCTGAAAAACAACAGAAGGTAGATAACATGCAATGCTTGTTGCAAAGAGAATCACTTCGGGAATAGTAGGCGAAACCCGCATAAGCACTTATTAATTTACTCGACGTGAAACAAGTTGGCGATTGGCCCTTTTCATTTGGCGTGGAAATGCAGAGCCACGGGAACAAACTGTTATTTTCAAGAATTGTTATTGTTTTGCAATTTTCTTTTCGGAAACGGTTTGTTCAAGAATAGAATCATGTTGATTAAGTTATACTTTGTATGTAAACACCTCCTCTATAATTTTAAAAGTGATCAAATATCGATAAAATTGACATTTTTCCGAAAACTGCCGGCTTCATAACAAAAATAAGAAAATTTAACAATTAATAAACATTGATACATTATATTCCAAAAATTGAAAAATGTCACCTGGATACGGAAATCGAACCCGGGACCTTTGGCTTAGTAGCCAATGCTCTTAGCACTGAGCTATCCAGGATTCGCATAAAGTATAAATAATAGCTTTGGCTATTTGATTCTTAATATGCGATCCCTTACAATTATAATAATTGTACAAGTGGCTGCATTAAGCCAACTACCGAGTTATCTGATAGCTCGTGATCTTAATACAATCATACATTTGTGACTGGCGATTTTTGCACGTTCATCATAGACTAGCCTTAAAATATGAGTGAAAAATGACCCTGATTTGAAACGAATTCTTGATAGCTCAGTGGTAAGAGCATTGGGGTACTAAGCCAAAGGTCCCGGGTTTGATTCCCGTGTAAATGTGTCATTTTTCATTTTTCAGAATATGATAACTAGATGGAGTAATCCTTACTAAAAACGGTACAACTAGCTATGTGACCTCAACGTCAGGGACTGTACTATTGGCATAAATAATGAATTAACACGAATGATACATTTTATTAAGCACGTAGGCCTACTTACCTACACATGAAATCAAACCCAGGAACCTTAAAGTGGAATGGAGCTTAGCGTAAGTTAGGGTCCGTATTTCTTATGGTTCGTTTCTAAAAAAAATGTTATGGTAAAAACAAATTAAATATAGATTCAGTAGATATATTTAGTTTAATTTTATAGTTTTCTTAACGGTTTTTAAATATTTATAATGTCCCTCACGAGATTCGACCAACAACTTTTTAAATGAAGAATTAGTAGTGACCCACCTTGGTGGCGTAGTTATCTAACGCGCTGGTTTTGTGTTGAGCTGGGCTGCCAAGGACGGAAAGATCGAGTTTCGAATCTCAGTCGGGTGGACTGGGGCGAGGGTTCTAAATGATTTTCCACTCCCCCTCCACGCAATTGCGGACTCACTTCCTTTAAAATTCAATCTTCCCAATTCCTAACCCACTAGCGTTATTAGCACTTAAGCATATAACCCAAACAAGTACTAAGACGTGGTGCTAAAAATAAATTGAAGTGCTAGTCAAATCCTACAATACCCATGACATGTTCAAGAACTCTTGAGATATATATGTATATAAAATAAAAATAAATGGACTTATCAGAAGCAATATTTTATTTGTGTGGGCGATAATAGTTTTTTGTTTTAAAAACAGCAAAAATACTGGATTTAACTCACATTTGTTCCGTACCACCTGCAGTCAATTCACGCTTAGATCCATCCTACCAAAGCACTGAAACTCTTGGAGTTGGGTGTTTAGTTTCAAGCTGGCTATACAGTGGGCTTGTGTTAAAGGGAGCGTGCAGCACCCAAACAAAATCGAACCGTGAATTATTAGCAACAACATAAACACTACGTCGCTCTCAAGTCTCTAGTCCCACCGGGTTCGGAATGTATTACTTTTATAAATCATACCTGGTTAAGGGGCGGTATGCAGGAACATATAGTGAATCATGGACGTGCCTGGTAGAGGGGACGGGGGGGACACGTCCCCCCCAAAATTTTACCCTTAAATTCAATAGAGAATTTATTGATTTATTTGAATAGTTTTTTTAATTCTTGAAATTAGCTATTTTAAATTTAAATGACCTTATTAAATAGGTGGATCTTGCTTCATTTGTATAGACACTAGCGCTGCTAAAATAGTTTTTAGGCTGGTGACACTGTTATTGTATTAGTAAATTATTTTGTTTTATTTGCAAGTTCTTAACTTTTTCGAATAGTAGCAGCAATCTTGTGAATATGAAGAATAAATAGTGTGGCGTGTGGTTTGTTAAATGTTTTGTAAATAAATGAGTTTATGACGTATTTGCTAATGTGTTTGTGTGTAAAAGTGAACTTAATATAAATCAGCGTGATTTGAGTAATATTTTGAGCATGGATCGTTTCTTAATCAAAAGAGAACAGGATTCACCAACTGAACTACAATCTCCTAAAAAACACTGCTTTGGCGAGTCTGAAGAAAAGTCCTTTCAAGCCAACTTAAATTTTAATAAAACAGAAAATGTGTTTAATCAATCACAAGTTAATATTTGTGAAAGTAATACATATCTGGCACCAAACCAGCCAGTTACAATACCAACCAAATTTCCAACTCAGAATTTAAAAGTAAAAATACTTCGGTTTCAACCAGCATGGTATAAGGAGTTCACTTGGCTGCATATAGATGTCTCTACAAACAGTGCCGATGGAGCTCTTTGTTTTTATTGTAATAGATATAATAAATTATGTCCTGATAAAAATCTTGCTTGGAAAATGGATCCGGCGTTTTCTAGAAATGGATTTAAAAACTGGAAAAAGGCATTGGACAAGTTTCGTTCACATGAAAAGTCAGATAGTCATTTACAAGCAGTTTTAAGTTATAGACAGCTGAAAACCCCGATTGATAACCAGTTAAACTCTTCTTTAGTTTCTGAACGTAAGATTTCTAGGGAATTTCTTTTGAAAATTTTCACTTCAATTAAATATTTAGCCATGCAAGGCTTAGCTTTAAGAGGAAATCAACAAGAAAGTGGAAACTTATTTCATCTTCTTAAACTACGTTCCGAGGATGATTCATATCTTGCAAATTGGTTGAATAAGGAACGAGAGGTATACACAGATGGAAAAATTCAAAATGAGATTTTGGAAATAACGGGTAATGAAATTGTGAGAAATCTTTGTGCTGAAATTCAATCTTCCAAATTGAATTTGTTTTCTTTGATTTGTGATGGTACACGTGATATTACTGGGACTGAACAGCTTAGTATATGTGTGCGTTGGGTTGATGAAAACTTAGAGCCTCATGAAAGTTTTTTGGGGCTATACAGTGCTAGTAAAACAACTGGGGAGTCGATTGCAGCCATTCTTTTTGATATAATGACCAGAGTTCAACTACCTCTTTCGAACTTGCGTGGACAAACCTATGATGGTGCTCCAAATATGAGTGGGATCAACAAAGGAGTACAGTCTATAATAAAGGATAGACAGCCTCTAGCCGTGTTTGTTCACTGTGGGGCGCACTGCATTAACTTGGTAACAAGGGATGCATGTGATACATCAATTACTGTGAGGAATTCAATGCAATGGGCCCATGAACTTGGAGTTTTGTTTTCACAATCATTGACAGCTAAAACCAAGTTTATTAATATCCGAGAAGCTACTTTTAATGGTCCTTTGACATCTAATGCCAGCATTAAGCCCCTTTGTCCGACCAGGTGGATATACAGAGGTGCTCAGATTGAAGAGATTCTGGAAAACTATTCAATGATTTTACAAACACTTGAAGCACTGTCTGTTGAAGCAAATCACTTACAGTCAGCAAGTGGGTTATTCAAAGTGTTTGAGTGAGGAGAGACTGTTTTAGGCTTCCTTATGGCAAGGAAAATAATAAATAATTTAGAAATTTTGAATAAATCTTTTCAGGGAAGAAAAATGAATACTTCCGTACTTATGCAGGCCATAGAAATAGTGTCTTCTAGTTTACAAAGACTCAGAGAAAATGACGAGTTTTTATTAATTTGGGGAGAAGCTAACAAAATCATTGTTACCAACAACCTGCAGCCTCTTTCTCTACCAAGACAGAAGAAACCACCAATGCGTTACACAAGTCCTGCTACAGCGTTCACTTCTACTTCAGTCGAGGACTACCTTCACCACGAGTATTTTGCCATTATAGACACAGCTGTTGGAGGTTTAAAGTCAAGATTTGATCAAGAAGGACTTGATCACATGAGAAAATTGGAAAGGAGTCTTTTAAAAGGAGAAATAAACCCAGTGCTGAAAATGTATCCTGAAATTAACGAGAAAGATTTTGAAATTGAACAAAACATGTTTTTTCGTTTAAGTGCACCTACTTGTGTTGAAGATGCCCTAACCGCATTTCGAAGGCTATCTCCTGAAGTGAGAGCAATGCAATAATGTTGAGGTTCTGTTGCGTATACTGCTGGTTGTTCCAAGCTCGTCATGTGAGGCGGAAAGATCATTTAGTTCGTTACGTCGCCTTAAAACATACTTGAGGAACAATATGACACAGAGGCGCATTAATCATGTGGCTGTGTGTCACACACATAAAGATATGTTGGATAAGATAAGCATTCATTATCTTATGAACAAGTTTATTGTAGTTAATGAACAAAGAAAGAGAGTGTTTGGTGAAGCCTATGCTAATTTAAAATAAGTATTTTGTATGGCATATAAGTATTTTATTTATAAGTTGTGTTGTCAGTGTGGTAAACTAAATATAGTTCCTATTATTTATTTAATACAAAATTACTAATACTCTTGCAGATAGGGCTATAGTTATTTAAAATTTTGAACAACTAAGAAAAAAGATTGTTATTTTAATCTGAGTTAAAGAAAAAATTTTGAATTGGTATTAATGTTCATCTGATACATTTATATTGAATATGAAACTGAATTTAAGAGTATTTCTAGTGTACGCGTTGTTTATACTAAGTATATAAACAATTATTATTAGAGAGTGTTAAATCACTTATAATATTTTGTGTCTTTGTCCCCCCCAAAGTCTGAAAGCCAGGCACGTCCATGTAGTGAATTCTTAGTGGACCTACAGTGTGGTCCCAAGCACACTATCGCTCCACCTTTTATAACATATGATGACGCAAGCAAACCCACGCTAGTGTCAACAAAGTATCCACTTAGTCTTGTTCTTGCATAAGACCATTAGTTTTATTAACTCTCGGAGTCACACAGGTTTTGAGCTGTATTACATTTTAAAATCATACTTGGTTTGAGCTGTGGTATTTCTCTAGGTTACACTTGGTTCGAGCTGTATTTCCTCTTTGAACTACGTCTGGTTCGAGCTGTATTTCCTCTTTGAACTACGTCTGGTTCGAGCTGTATTTCCTCTTTGAACTACGTCTGGTTCGAGCTGTATTTCCTCTTTGAACTACGTCTGGTTCGAGCTGTATTTCCTCTTTGAACTACGTCTGGTTCGAGCTGTATTTCCTCTTTGAACTACGTCTGGTTCGAGCTGTATTTCCTCTTTGAACTACGTCTGGTTCGAGCTGTATTTCCTCTTTGAACTACGTCTGGTTCGAGCTGTATTTCCTCTTTGAACTACGTCTGGTTCGAGCTGTATTTCCTCTTTGAACTACGTCTGGTTCGAGCTGTATTTCCTCTTTGAACTACGTCTGGTTCGAGCTGTATTTCCTCTTTGAACTACGTCTGGTTCGAGCTGTATTTCCTCTTTGAACTACGTCTGGTTCGAGCTGTATTTCCTCTTTGAACTACGTCTGGTTCGAGCTGTATTTCCTCTTTGAACTACGTCTGGTTCGAGCTGTATTTCCTCTTTGAACTACGTCTGGTTCGAGCTGTATTTCCTCTTTGAACTACGTCTGGTTCGAGCTGTATTTCCTCTTTGAACTACGTCTGGTTCGAGCTGTATTTCCTCTTTGAACTACGTCTGGTTCGAGCTGTATTTCCTCTTTGAACTACGTCTGGTTCGAGCTGTATTTCCTCTTTGAACTACGTCTGGTTCGAGCTGTATTTCCTCTTTGAACTACGTCTGGTTCGAGCTGTATTTCCTCTTTGAACTACGTCTGGTTCGAGCTGTATTTCCTCTTTGAACTACGTCTGGTTCGAGCTGTATTTCCTCTTTGAACTACGTCTGGTTCGAGCTGTATTTCCTCTTTGAACTACGTCTGGTTCGAGCTGTATTTCCTCTTTGAACTACGTCTGGTTCAAGCTGTTTTATCACTCTAAACAACCCCCGACTTAAGCTGCAACACCTTTTTAAGTTACGCCTGATTCAAACTGTTCTACCACCTCTTGGTAAATTTACGGGAAAAGGACAGTTGTACCGCCGAACATTTAAACCATCTGCATTGTTCAGACTCTAGTAAGTATATCTGTACCAAGAGGTTTCTGCTGAAATGGGAGGCATTGCGCAGTTTAATTTATTCTTACCTTTGTGGTAGATATGTTTGATCGAACGAGAACAAGTCGAAATGAATCCCCATCAGCTCTCATCTTTTTACTGACCTACTCCTAGAACACTCTCTGTTCAGCTGCTTGGATTGCAAATACAAAATCCTTGGCGCATGCGCTGTAATACATAAACATTCTGTAACTTTACTGTGTTATCAACATATAAATCAAATATTATTGCACCTCATATTATTTAGTAGCTTTGTTGATACTTTTTAATTACAAACGTTGTTTTCCCTTGCGTGCATCGCGTCTTACTGCCCATCCTGACTATCCACATATTTGCGCTTTTGAATAAGGGAGAAGGAAGAGAGGAAATGTATCCACAGTTGCGTGGAATCCGATTATTAAAGCATATAATAAAAACACAAATAAATCACACTGAGTTTCACTCCCTCCCCCAATTACCCCCAACTGTAAACCAAACTAGACGAGACCGACACTTTTTTTCTGTGCCCACACCGGTACATCTCTTTTTTTTATATACATGTGTTAAACTTGGATCGGTAGTTTGTATTCTAAATGCATGTTTTTAAAATCATCTCGATTTTGGTAAAATAAACTAATTTTTAGCCTATACATCTTTTATCTGGAAAAGTTATATTAATTGAATGGCACAACTAGTGAAATCATTCTAAGAAATATGTACGGGAAGTAAAATTTTGCACATCTGACTAAACTCTTGGACCTAGTAGTGAAAATTAAATCGCACTGTAGTAATTCTCGAACTCTCCTGGTTATTACTTGAGCACAATTAGAAAAAAAAAATTGCTTGAATTAAACTAGAATAATCTTACATCAACTTACATAAAATCTTTCATTGAATAAAATTAATTTTAAGACATAGCAGTGAATTTTAAGTACTTTGATGTTCCAAAACATGACTTACAAACACACTTCTAAAGAAATAAATTGGGATATTGGTGAATTCTTGGGTTAAATAAGAGTTATCTCTCCCTGATACTTGTTGGTCAGAATGATCGAACGTGCTTCTAGATGATTCTGGTTCGATCCCGGGTGGTCTTCTATTTGTACATGGGTTTGTCCTGCTTACCATTAGTAAATATCTAGGCACTAGGGCTGCGTGTGGAGTATAAGGTGCAGTGTCATGGGTTAATTCAGTTTGAATATCATGTACTAATAATGTATAATCTGAAGTTATATATATATCAACGTTTAATATCATACTTGGTTTCATCCCTGCCGACCACTTGCTCACGCGGACAATACTTTTATTTAGTAGACACACTAGTAAGAAAGCAGGCATGTTATATAAACCACTTGGAGTTCTACAGAATTACAAGGATGCGTTAAGATTATGTTAACACTTAGAATACACCAAAGGATTGAACTAAGGCATCTACGAGCCTCATCTCCTCCCTCTCTTCCCAACCTCCCCCCCCCTCCTCCCACTTTTCCCACCCTCTACCCCCTTGTCCTCCCACATATCACTCTACTACTTAACCTCGGAGCTCTTAGTTTGACAGATGATCCCGATTCTCTAAGGATAGGTTTTACACTGTGGTGGCTGGTGGAATGCTATCGTAGAGTAGTCCTAATCCCCTCCCTCCCCCCCCCCTGTCAGCACTCCGGGCTGTGTTGCCGGAGTTGGCCGATCCCGCCGGAGCGCCCGGAATTCGTAGCAGCGCCGCCACGCCAGTCGTGGTCGATGTACCGGCCGAGCGGGCGAGGCAGACGCAATCGGGGCTGTGCTTTACAAACCTCCCTCCTTTTCTGAACAAATTACTTTCACTTTCAACCAGGGGGACTCTCGAGCAATACGATGAACGTGTAACACAGTCTTTATTATTATGTTATCTCTTATTACAGTTTATTACTAACTCAAACATTGTACAAAAAAAAAAAAAAACTTGAAATTAGGGCCTAAAATTTTCAACGAAAATATTAACCGAACTAAATTTAATAAGAGTTAAATGTTCTTGTTGTAAGTGATAATATTGTTTCTGTTACCGTTGCGTTGCCCTAGAACTCGTTTATAGTGTTGTTGATAGAAGTTACGTTTTTTTGGCTTTATTGGAAAAATTGCTCAAAAGTGGTTTGTCGGGTGAACTATATTATGTGATGTGGATGGCGCAGAAGATTTCGTGTCTCCCAGTCCAAATTCTCGATTCCTACCGCAATGTTCACCTGCTTGTGGCAATGTTGGTCATGGTAAGTTGGGCTCATCGCAGCCTGGTTAGGATATAGCCAACCATTTAGGTTAAGTAGCCAGTTGTTGGTGGGTATAATATTGTGTGTGTATTTTATTTACATGAGGATGAACATTACTTATTTTACAAACAAGGTATTTCCGAAATTGTAATCAAATATTACTACCTACTGTAATTTTTGTTCGTTTCAAAATGGTATTGGAGACTATTCAGTATACTAATGGGATCACTATTAATTATAAAAATGGCTGTTAGGCTGCTAAATCATAATTTAGCTTATAAATTAACATTATAACTTCATTTTTTGTAATGGTTGGGTTTAAAAATAATCTTAATTTTAACTAATTAAAAGCAACGTCTTCCCGTTTGTAATTATTTTAATCATATAATAAAATTACATTTTTTTAATATAATTTGTTGTTTTTCTTTAACAGGACATAAAGTACATAGCCGAGCGTCTCTCTAATTTAATTTGATCAATAAACCTGGCCGGATAATTTGGTTGTTCTTACACTTTGGAAAATAAGTGATTTTGGAAAGCAATAATATTACAAATGTGTTTTTTATTAGTCACACGTGATGATGGATTATACTTCACAGTGGAATTTGATCTCTTCCTCCACCACCCGACACCTCATTTATCTGTGTTCTCCCACCCTCTCTTCCCTGCTCCTAAGGGTTTAAACACCTAATTGTCTCTATTGTGATGACCTAGACAAACACCAATCTCTTGGTGCCTAATTTAAGTAGATATATCTGATTTTGGTAGGAATGACAGTATCTGGTAGCTATTAAAGTTACTAAAAGAATTTTCTTGTTTTCATACATCAGGTCATGTTACTTGTAACTGTCACTTTTAATATATATTATCAATATATGTATATAAAATAACACAAACAATGTAATAAAATGTTATCAATATTGGCTACAAAGAAATAAGTTTGAATTTTCTTAACCATTCTTCCAACGAAAATCAAGCTATAGCTAGCACGGAGAGCCACGATCCATAGACTTAAATTCCTTTCATGACCAGAAATTTAATCGGAATATCATTGTTTCTTCTTTCTCGCTGCAGTACGAATATGAAAAACACACAAGAAATCTACCCTCTATGTTAGGTTTTTAGCGTGTTTCACGACCCGTTCTTTGTTTAGCCTTATTAAATGACTACGCGAATGTCTAAGGGATGAGGAAGGTAGCATATAGGAGGAGTATACCCTCATTTTCATGGCAGTAAAGTATAAAAATATTTAGGGGGAAAACACCATAAGTACACTGATCTCCCCATCTTCAGCAATACAGTCTGTTGCGAAAGTGATGTGTTAAACCATGCGACCACCGAAAATGGTAGTATTTAAATAGCCTTGTGTTAAGTGTATAGATGATGATTATATCAATAAAGATGATGATAGTAATTTTATTAATAATATCCATTCACGTCGGCTTTGAATTTTCTTACACTTGAAAATATACTCAACAGAGTCCTATACTCATTCACTTTGAAACTGCGTTTTGCCACTTTTACAAGTGATTTAACTCGGCCTATCTTGTTTAAATGAAAAATACATTTATGAGATGAATTTATATAAATCTTTTAACTGTAAACCTAACTTTCCTTACTATTATGTAGATCTTAACGATAATTCACTTTTTTACAGGCTGGATCCTCCGGTGATGACTCCGGGACCGAGCCCTGCCATCACCATGGAAACCAAGAAGGTAACAAATAACGTCATGAACACTCATCTGCACCAATCACTTTAAGCCCAATCAGCACTGGGCTTGCCAATTAACTAGCGGGCCTAGTCTTGACGTCGTTCAATACAAGCTGTTTCGTCAAATAAATCAAACATTCTTTGGTCGCCACGACAAAAACTTAACGGTCTGGATGTCAGCAAGCATTGTCTTGTTATATTATGAGGCTGGTTATACCACTCAAGTACGGCATAGTAACGGCAAAATATTTAATTTAATAGATAAGTGGTGATTTTAACATGCAGTATGCTTATTCTATATTAAATAACGATTAGAACTAGTTGCTTAGTAACATAGATGTGTAAAGTTTGTGAATCCTGAATAAGACATTGGAGGGGTGGGGGGAATCTCCTTGAACTTAAACCACCACCCTACTTGTGACCTGGCCGTTGCGACAAAAACTCCGTGACCAAGACGCCAGAACGTCGAGCAATGTTATTCATATGGAATACACAAAGTCGCTCACCTTTGCGACCAATGACATTAATGGGATATTGATAAAGAAGCTAGACTTTAAAAGGAAATCTACCCACATTCGTGTTTCAGGAAAGTGGAAAATCATTTATGAAAAAAAAAATTCTTCCTTACACTTGACCGGGATTCAAAACTTGACTCCCCCTTCTCTGCCAGACCAGACTAAATGAGATTGACCCCTCCCTTCCATCGGTATTAGTTAACCGTATTAAAACCGTATTTTCACAACCGGATAGGGTGGGGGGATCTAATCTTTTCAGGCACAACGTGTCGATGGCCACATGGTCAAAAAGGTGTCACTGTCACCATAGGTTTAGTTGTCGAAGACAAAAGATCAGGGTTTGAATTTCAGTTGGCTGTGTTGAAGGGGTCTTGCAACTTCCTCTCCACTTAAATGTGGGAACACTTTTTTCTCTAAATTACACCATCATCAATACAACATTAGCTTAATTATTACATATGCTTATAAACCAAATGAGTAGTAAAACGCGGGGGAGAAATTAAAAATAATGTTTTTGACTCTCTTTTGTTGAGGGCAAAGCCACGCCCTACCCCCGGGGTGTGTTAGAGGGGTCTCATACTATCTCCTGATGTGCGTGTAGTTGTGTGAGTGTGTGAAACTGTGAAGGGGAAGGGGGAGGAAGGTGCAAAGTAATATTTTGTTGACTTCAGCACGCGTGTGAGGGTTAGAGGGATGGTATTAGGACGCCGGCGCGCGAGTTCTTGTGATGGCGTGTCGTGAAACGCTCGGGTATGTTGAAAGGGAAAGCTATAGTATAGATTATATATAGTACGTACGATATTCACATAGTAGGACGTTATTCTCGCTCACTCTCCGTGAAGTCTTCCTCTTTCGTTGAATCAATACGATGCCACCCAACCGCCACTCTCCGTCTTTGGCTCGGTGTGTTTATGTGTGTGTGTGTCTGTTTTCAGACATGGGGTCACGTGGTCTTATGGGCTAGGTCGTGTACCAAGGTTGCTGTTACGAACGGTTCTTGTTACACGTTTGACGTGTGTGTTTATGCACATGAACTGC
This sequence comes from Timema shepardi, assembly GCA_902151425.1. Lineage (NCBI taxonomy): Eukaryota > Metazoa > Arthropoda > Insecta > Phasmatodea > Timematidae > Timema > Timema shepardi. Next base: position 21,563 of record CABFVX010006387.1, read on the forward strand.
CTCCCCCCTTTTTTTAGTATAACCTCTTACTAACAGTTTGGGTTGTATGAATAGGCCTATGTACTAGTTACACTAATGTGTTTGAGATGAAGAGGTTGAATTTGCCTAGAGGGGGAATGGAAAACAATTGAGGAAAAAACCTTTAATTACACCTGACCGGGACTAAAATATTGATCTCCCCGTCATCGGCAGTCTAGTTTATTGTGAGTGACACCTTAGACCATAAGGCCACCAAAGTAGGCTAAACTTTATTCATGCCTAGAAACACACTGAGTATAGCCCATTACAAATTGGTATTCTATTTCTTCTATTATAGCTAGGGACCGGATTCATTGGCACAACATTTTTTTTAAAATAGGCACTAAAAATATAGGATATAGGCACCAAAATAGGCACTTTAAAAACTAGGCACACAATAATCAATGTAAAATTTATTTTACTCCAAGATACTTACTACATGTAATCTACAAGCAACTCACATTGCTCTGAATCACTATGTACTTTTCTAGATTTTCACAAGTGAAATTTGTTCTGTGGTCTGATAGAATATTTTTATAGTTTGAAAATCTTCTCTCAACTTCACATGATGTTATGGGACAACATTTTAAATTGGACAATTCTGAAGAGTTTAAACTTATCTCCTGCAATGGCGTGCTTTGCCCTCCCAAGATCTCTGATACTGCTACCATTGTTCTCCACCCGGGATTTCGTTGTAGTACTTGTTCAAGTTTTGTTGTGACTGCCGAGGCAACAGGTCCAGGGGTTTGCTTCACGCCTTCTTGTATTGTATGCATTATCTTCACTGATTCTATTAAAGGCAGATCCCTGGCTTCCAGTGACACGATAACTCCAGGAAGGTTGCCGAAATAGCTCTTTATGTAAGCCAAATCAGACACAACAGTGCTAGAAGATGTAGCAACCTTTGCCTCTCTTATTGACACAGCATCCTCTTCATCAAATGTTTGAATTACCTGAAATTATTGAGAATCAATTCATTATTTAAATTCTGAACAAAATTAACAAGCTATAAAAGAATTATAGGAAAAATCATTTAAGTATCTAGCTCTGAATAGATAGAAAAATTGTTTTCTTAAAAATATACACGTACCCTTTGAATTTTGTTCATGTGGTCAGCATAGTACACTGCTGCTTGTAACCAGGTACCGTAACGTGTTAGAGCTGGTTGTGGTGGAAGAGGTGTTTTCGGCAATTTTTTCCTAAATGTTGCTATGGGCGAAGGAGATTTCAGAAATACTTTTTTGACAGATGAAATTACAGCATTTATATTCGGGAACTCTGCCCGAATGTGTTCTGCGACTCTGTGAACGGCGTGTGCTAGGCAGGTAACGTGAATTAGTTTCGGGTAGAACACCTTCAAACTTGCCCCAGCTTTTAGCATATATGCTGCGCTATCTGTCAGCAGTACCATAAACTTCTCGTCATTGTTTTCTGATGGCAAAAGCACTCCGGTAACAGAACAATAAAATAAATATTTATTCTCACAGAATTACATAGGATAAAGTTCCAAATGTAAAAACTTATATAAATCCAACTTAAGCAGAGAATCGCTAACAACTCTGGCAATTGTCGAGCTGTTAGCGACTTCAAGCACTCTTGAGACAATCAAGTGCGGAGAACTGGGTCCTGTGGAGTCAAGTTTACCGACCACGATATTTGCGATGTATCTGCCGCAACGGTCAGTTGTCTCATCGACACTTGCCCAAAAGTAGGAATCTCCAATATGTTCTTTTATCTTCTCAATGGTCTGGAAAGGAGTAAAAATTCACTTAATATTCAAAACAAATAATTATGTAATCAAACGAAAGTGCACAGCTCCAATTAATTTAAAATATCTTTGAAATTAAAATGTAAAAAATATATAAATAGATTAACAAACAAAAAACTTACGGATAAGTATTGGGGATGTAAGTAATTCTTCCTTAATGTGGATTCATCGGGGATCTGCTTGATGGTATATTTTGTGAGAAAACCTTTTAAAATGGGATTGTTTAGCTTAGTCCATGGTATATTCATGGCTATCATCGCAGCGCACATTTTAGAGTAAAATTGTTGACAATTGTCAGGAAATATAACTTGCGAAATTAACATTTGCCTGCCAGTTTTTTCTTTTAAACTTTTGCAGTGCATCGCTGTTTTTTTTTTGTGTTGGTCTAAATGATATTTCTTGTCACATTTTACCTAAAATACGTGAAAAAAATTACATAATTTGTAATTTTACCAACCATAATTTATTACGTCTAACTATTCTGAAATAGCCCTAAAGCCGTTAAACTATATATCAGAAAGTATAAATCTTAAATCCATGAAAGAGTTTAAAAGTAGTTTACTTGTATTTAAAAAAACCTATGGATAGCCAATGCTGTTTATTTTAAAGCAAATAATAAATAGAATGATAGTTATTATTCAAATATCGCAAACCTATTTTGAATCCTATTATTAAATTTAATGATATGGATATTAAAATTACCTCTTTGGTACACGATTGGCACCACAGTTAACACACAATCACGTACTGAAATAATGATGGTTAAACCGAGTGGTAAACTATTCTAATCTCCACGTCAGTCAGGCTAAGGTTGTTGGACCACGTCACACCACCCTCTCCCATCCCTGTACTCACTCCCATCCTAATACCCCATATTATTGGGCGAGATGTTCTAAACATAGTCTGTCAAGGTCAGGCCAAGTCACATGTTCCCCTCCCCCTCTCACTAACCCCTTTCAAACCCAAACTTTAATGTCTATAAACTAAGACTCTTTTTCAGCAATATATATATCAAAGAAAAAAGGCCGAAATATACACAATAAAGTTTCTTATTCATAATTCATAAAATAGGGGCAATAAGGCTCTTATTCATAAAATAGGCAAAAACCAACAGAATAGGCAATTCTAGGCACTATAAAATTAACATATTCTACTTGTAATAACATGAAACATCTATATATCTCAACTGCCTATGTTTTACGATAAAGGAAAAACAAGGCAAATAGGCAAAATCCTGTCTTTAATTATTATAACTCTCCTGGTCATATTAACAGTCCGGGTTCTTCACATTTAACTACACTAACAACACATGGAGAAGGCTGTTAGAATTTAGATTAAATGTACACACATTGTGTGGAGAGAAAGTGTAACCCATTTTAAAAATATAGCTTCCAGTACAACTGGTTGGGATTTGAACTTTGACCTCCACATCACCTGCAAACCATACTTGACGAGTTTGACGTTTAGTCAGCATATCTGCCGATGCGGGTCTAGGAACCACTAATTTTATTTACCAATATCAAATGGAAGGCCTAGTTATTATTTTTTACTTTTTCCTAGGCTTCTAATACTTATCGAACCAAACCTAAAAAGGTGCGGTAACAAGGAATACTAATTAGAAAACAGTTGAATGGAATCATAGGATACCAATTTCGTTGCTGTCAAGGAAAGAAAACAGATGCGACGAGATATTTGGTTCGAGCGTAATTATGTGTCTAATAACCCCATTAATCGACCATGAGATGTGCTGTTGAGTGGGTCTGACACATTCTAAACGGTGTGGTTTGATGAGTGCTTTTCGAGGTTATCCGGCAGCCGGGCTAATGCGAGTGTGTGGTCCTATATTCCTCCCGAGGGCCTCGTCGCCCGGTAAATGTGCGGTTTACTTGAACCAATCTCTACCTGGAAACTAGGACCGATCCTCTTGAAGTGATCGACCCTGGTCTAATTATATCCCGGACGCTGTTGACAAAGCTAAGATTGACATACAGTCATATTTTCTAAGGGAGGAACTCTTTGAAAACAAAAACATAATATCCTTTTGCTGTCTATACCGATAACATTTAACTATACTATTAGTTCTTTAAATAATTGAAAAATGACACCTGAATAAGTGAATAGAAAGCGGTACCTTTGGCTTAGTACGCCAATGCTCTAACCACTGAGCTATCCAATAATCGTCCCATGCCCAGGGCCATTCTTCACTCATATTTATGGCAGAGGCTATGATGGACGTGTGGAAATCGTCAGCTGCATATGTGTGATCAACAATTAAGATCACGAGTACGCATATCATGATGAATTAAATATATATAAAGTTATTATATATATATATTTTAATAGCTTTGCTACTTAATTCCGTATATTATTAGTGTTATTATATACTTATTAACAATATCTATCAGACGTGACATCTGCAGAAACCTTTGTTAATTTTGCTATGCTTTTTGTCACTTTTATCGTAAATAATTATGTAGCCCTTGACTAGGGTTGTGCGATAATTTTTTCCATATTCATCGCAGCTTAATTTTACAAACAAATCACACAAAATTGAACACCTGTACACGCGCTGGTATAATGATACACAGCCTCCCACTGCGATAACACCATACTTATTTGCCAAATGTCCTCAAATTTTCCCAGAAAATACCGACGCCCCAAAACTTCACATAGCGACGCTGTCGAATCGAAGAAAATATTCTCAGTGAGTAATTAATTATTTTCGATTCGATTCGCCTAGGTGTAAGCGGGTCCAACTTTATAAATGAGGAATTAGGCTAGTCGTCCACTGGCTGCGTTTTTGTCAGAATTAATTCGTCAGAAATCGGAAGAAAATATTCGTCAGATTTCGCATATATAGTATCGTCTACTGGAAACGGTTGTATCAGACGCGAATCAGTCACCCACGATTTCATTTCAGGAAAAAATCGTAAAATGGAAAATATAATTACTTTGGAAAATGCGTATTTAGTTAGAAGGCGACTGAATCGAAATAGAAGAAATTGTTGGACTAATAATATATTAGCGAAAAGGAATACATTGGGAGAATTCAATCATTTATTTGATGATTTAAGAGAAGACAAAAAAAAGTTTTTCGATTACTATCGAATGAATCAAGATACTTTTGAATATATTTTAAATGCCATTAGTCCATCAATAATTAAATTTTCAAATTTTCGTGAAATCATTCCACCAGAAGAACGTCTCAGTGTGACTCTAAGGTAAGTTATACAATAGTTGCAATAATACACTTTGTTTAATTTTATTCGTAACTATATAAGAACTACATTGTAGCATCATTGAAATGTGAAAAATACTGTTGTAGAGGCTGATTTTGCAATTGGGTATTTAAATGTAAAGAGGTTTCATTGTTTGTTAAGGATGCTGGAGATGGCAGTGGTGTGGATGTTGATCCTTCAGTTAAATAGTTTGACGATACACTTGGAGGTCCCTGAGAAGCGTATACTAACGGAACTCTTCCCTGTGAATGCGACATCCTGAATGCAAATTCTTCTTCTTCAATAAATATTTGCTGCAGTTTATTCCTAACTATCAGTTTTCGGTTATTCGGCACGCTCTTTAGATAAGGCAGGAGACTAATTAAAAACTGGTACTCACTATCTTCCTTCATTTTATCACTTTCAGAAAATATTTTGAGCTTGGCCTTCTCTATTTCAAGGAATTGGTCATCCACAGATTGTTTTCCTAATTTTTTACGCTTATAGATGTTAGTTGTATCTCGTTGAGGAGTTTCTTTATTTTTAGGTATACTCGATGTAGAAGGCTGCTGTTTGGTTTCATGTGGGACAGATTCTTGTGAACAAGCAATGTCTGGTGTCTCCAATAATAGCATTTCATTCACTAATTCAGAGTCGACATATTCTGACTCGTTATTGATTGCACCTTTTACATGTAATACATTTCCATGAAGTTTCCTTCGCTGAATACTATCAGATAAAAACAGCAGAAATTTATAATACGGCCATGTGGAAATGATTACAGAATCTGCTCCATCCCCAGATTTGTGTTGTTTGGATTTTTGGAATTCTTTTCGAAAAGTGTCTCGAAGTCCTCTCCATTTCTTTTTTACATCTTCCGCTGAAAAAATTACATATTTACTAAAATCACATATTAGTAAAAAAAATTATATTCGTACACCCTATACCTGTATATATGTATATATATCTATCTGACTATAGTATTATATTATTTATATTACGTTTAATGTTATAGCTTTTACAATTCTTACCATATTATTAGTTTAATTATTAGTTCCCTAAACAGATATAAATATTTATGGAACTAATAATTAAACTAATAATATGGTAAGTTATATAATTATATATAATATTATATTGTTATTATAAGAAATTATATATATTTATAAATATATAATAAATATACTTAGAAACATATAAATATAGAATATATACTATTATTACGTTTTTATTATGTAATTCTCTTATTTTATTTTTATATTACGTCTAATAATGTCATTGCGTTTACAAGTCTTATCACATTATTTTAGTTATTAGTTACATTAAAATATTGTATTATAAAATAAGGCTTAAGTGTAATTTTTATAATTTTCCGTTCCCTTACCAATCCTGCTATTTTGTCTCATTCCCCGTTTCCGTCCCCCGTCCCGTAATTAAAATGCCATTTCCGTCCAACCCTATTTAGAAAATGTATTTTTATATTGAATAGTATGTAATGGCAAAATCTAAAATAAGTTCATTTTGTAGGTACTTGGCAACAGGCTCCTCGTTCAAGACATTGGGATATTCATTTAGAATTTCAGACGTTATGGTTGGAAGAATTGTTCATGAGACATGTGAGGCTATTTGGGATGCATTGCATTCTGTACATATCCCATTTCCAAGAGACGATGACATTATTTCTATAACTGAAGGATTTTGGAATAAGTGGAACTTCCCAAATTGCGTTGGATGTATAGACGGGAAACACATACGCATAAAAAATCCAAAGCACTCAGGCAGCATGTATCGCAATTATAAACAGTATTTTTCAATCGTTTTACAAGCGGTTGCAGGGCCAAATTACAAGTTTATTGCTATTGATGTAGGAGCATATGGCAAAGAAAGTGATGGTGGGGTTTTTTCGCATTCTAATCTTTCCAAAAAGCTTGAAACAGGAGCATTGGGTGTTGGAAGACAAAAATCACTACCAGGAACAAATATTTCAGTACCTCATGTTATTTTGGGAGATGAAGCATATCCACTGAAATCTTACTTAATGAGACCTTTCCCAGTATCAACACTTGGACCAACAGAAACAATTTTCAATGAGCGTCTGTCTCGAGCACGACAAGTTGTTGAATGTTCGTTTGGTATTATTAATAGCAAATGGAGACTACTGCAAAAAGCAATTGAAGTAAAGCCTGACTGTGCCGATAAAATTGTTAAATGTATATGCTTGTTGCATAACATTATAATAGATAAAGAAGGTGAAGAGCAAGAAGTCTCATCTACTTTCCAACAAACACATTCGGAAAACAGTAGATTTGGTACACTAGGTGAAAATAGAGGCACTGGTTCTGCATATGTTATCAGAGATAAATTCAAAACGTATTTTTGCTCACGAGAATTGTACAACTGAAAATACTTTTCTTTGTGCACAATATATTAACCCTAGAATACTACTACGGGTGAATATTGCCCAGTGAGTTATAAGTTTTGGTGCCAGAGTTTTGCCTACTCAGGAGGGTTAATATTGTGTGTGTTATTTAGTTAGCCTGTGCCTGTTACTGGCCTAGTGCGTTTATCTGCCAGAGAACTTTTAATAATCTTGAACTTAATTCACCGGGTGAAACCCTGTTGTAGAATTAGAGGCAGTGAAATTTTTACTGTGACTATTGCATATTTAACAACAGCAAAGAGTAAAAAAAAATACTTGTGAGTGAAAACACACTTTTATTTTTATATTTTTATTGTTTGTCATCTAATTTGAATATAATTATTATCTTAATAATTTGGTCAGTGAATTTAATTACTTCTTTGTGTAAAATAAGTTTAAATAATTAGTCACAAAATAATTTTTTTCTTTTTTAGAAATAATTAATACCCTTTTTTTTAATTTTTTTTAAAATGTATAACTTATCGTTTAATAGAGTTAAAATAAATCCATTTAAAATTGTCACACTTAATTTGATTTAGTAGTGACTATAAAATGTTGTAATAGGCTACTCCTTGGTTAAATGAATCATTGTTAGATATGAATACAAATCTTCCTCTATATAATAAAGTACTTAATTGTTTGTGAATTACTTACCATCAGCGTTCATTTCCTCAGCAACTTCTTTCCATAACTTTCGTTGCACGTCTCTCATGTGATAGTTTTTATCCCTCATGTCCCAAAGAGACTTTCGTTCACTTATCAAAATTATAAGTTTCTCAACATCCATTTTAGGAGTACGTCTTGAACTTTACAATACACAATACAATTCGTCAGAATAACTGCGAACGATCCCATCGAGATGGGATCGTTCGCACATCGGATGTTTTCGCCCGAAGACGCACGAATTACTTCGGGTGCAGTGGACGACCTTCAATGCCTTTCTATGATACCGGATCATTCGCAACTATTAGTTCGACTTGTGACGAACATAATTCGGATGAAAATGCAGCCAGTGGACGACTGGCTTTAAATAGCAATGCGATGACCTGAAGATGTGCAACACCTAATAAAATGTTAAAACTATAACCGGAATTTGAAATTTTAGTATGAAGTGTTGACCCTTGTGGACCCAATATTGATCTTTTTTTATCAGCCCAAACATACTAATGAGGACATTAGTTCTTTAAAAATAAAATTATAAAATTTAAAACCGGGACTAAAAAAAAGTTTTACATAAATATAGTGCAATTTATGCTTGGATTTTCTAGCGTATATTATTTCCTTTCACATGTATTACGAATTTTGAGTAAATATCTCCATTTTTAAACTTTAGAGCGATAAAGTCCGTGTGGAGTTCCGTACCATTTATTTACTTCTAAATATGAATTCAAACCAACAAAACTATAAAAACAGATGAATGGATAATAATCTGCCATTTCTCTTTGGATTTTAGGTTGAACCTCTAATGTAATTTTTCTTCGGGTTTAAAGTGCAAATAGCAGAATCTAAACGAATTAAAATTATCTAAAACACCTTTATTATCTTTTAATATTAATTTTAATGATCTAATTTTTTTTTCACGCATTTAGAGTGGTTCTTCTATTATTTCACCATATTTCGGATGTTTAGCTCATTAGGGAGTATAAAAAATCTTCTGGATAGATAGGCCTATACATACATATATACAAACATATAAAGATACATATATACATGCATACATATAAATACACATACATGTATACATAAACACATTCGTATATCTATTTTTACCTTCCACAACACACACACATATATATATGTACACACACAAAAATAATCTATTATCTTCACGAACTAGAATTTGCTTACATCAAATTCAATTATTTTTTAAACATTAGATTAACAAAATAGCCCCTCTTTTAATAAACTTTTTTACTCCACTTGTTACTACAAATAATAAGGTGTGTATATATATATATATATATATATATAGGAACACACATATATATATATATATACACACACACACATATATATATGTGTGTGTGTGTGTGTTTCCTCTGTGATAGCTGTCACTTTTGAGTTTTTTATTTCAATAATGATTAATGACGCATATAACTTTTAAAATCTTATTAATTTTTTGTTTAGGTATAGCATGTTTATGTTAGTTTAATGTACCCACTATCAATGTTAATGTGCTTGAAGGAAGAGGTTCGAATCCTGGTCATATGAATGGATGTTGGGTTTTGTCTCATACCCTCTCTCCAAGAGAATGCTTGTGAGTTTAATTAAACTTCGCCTTCCTCAACAGTCCCTTAGATTAGTTAGTAGGGCCTACCTGTACGTACGTTGCTGTTTTACCACACTTCCTCTAAAACGTAGTCTAATAATAAACCGATGAATATTTAAAACACCCATTTAACCTTGGAGCACTTGTCCACACCCCATCCGCAAACTATAGAGCCTACCTTCCCTCCCCCCTCCCCTTCCAATCCACCGTAGTTTCAAAACACTAAATCTTAGGTTAGCTGTCCACGGGGACTTTGAATAACTGCCAGCACCGGATCATTTTGTCATTTTTATCTGCTTGATTCGTTCATTATTAATGCTATTTTATGATGGCGGTTCCCAAAGTGGCTATATTGTAGGGGCCTTCCTCACCTCTCCAAACCCCCAACTCCTACCTTGTTTCATGAACAAGGTCCCAGTTTGCTTTAAGATGAAATGCCATGAATTTAGATGCGCGGCAAATTAGGGTATTGATGAGTACAGGGTCGTGCCATGCGACTACAAGTTTATGGGTGCTTGTTGGCGTGCTTTATTGATTTTTATAATCACTTTTGAGCCTATTTGTGCAAGTTTTTTTGGCACAGGTTGGCGTATTTACACAGTGTTTTGAAATGAACAATTGCAGTAAAAAAAATGTCATGTAAAGAGTCTTATCTGTCAGCTAGAAACGTTACTAGGTATGCTCATATTTGTCAGCATAAAAAGCCGGCCACGAGTCACTTTAGCTGTGTTCTTGATGTTATCTGTTGATCTCACAAGTACATAATAGACTCTGCCTTAAAACATTTAGCTATGTATTACCAAGGGCACAGGATTAATCTTGATACCTCAGTGGTAGATAAGTGCACTATGCCATAGGCCCCTCCGTTCGATTCCTTTATATATATTAATAATAATAATAATATTTAGCACCGCGTCTTACTACCCGTTCGGGTTATACGCTTTAAGTACTAATTACTCTAATGTATTAGGAATTGGGAAGGTTGTATTAGAGGAAGTGAACCCGCATTTGCGGGGAGGGAGAGTGGAAACCCATTTAGGAAAAACCTCCCCCAGTTCACCTCGAACCTCAATCTCCCTGTCCTCAGCAGTCGAGCTCAACACGACTAGCGCGTCAGCCAACTACGCCACCGAGGCGGGTAGCATAAGAATCAAATTCATNATATATATATATATATATATATATATATATATATATTCTCATTTATTTTAAGTATTTACCGTGCAATTTCTGAACGGACTAATTATATCACCACACGGGAATTTCTATGAGTGAGAGCGAAATAGCCTATCAATTTTGCCGGGAAAGGTATTTTCATTTAACTTCTAGGGTTTTTTTACATCTCACAATATACATAGGACTGACGATTTTACTTCCACTCCAAAGGAAGTTGTGCTACGGTTTTTTATTGTTCAAGATAAATCCGTCGAACCCTGCTGAGCTTAAAACCATGAACTTCGGGTTCTTAGACGAGAACTTTACCTCAAGGTCACTGAGGTCAAATATTCCACTATAAGAGGTTCATTTTTCAAGATAGTTACTTCGGAAACTAGACATTAAGTTAAGTTGAACATTCATCCCATAATTTTGGGGACAGTCTTTGAAAAGTCTTATTAATTATTTTAGTCTTGATTTATGAAATAAATTAATGTAATTTGAAATGTACATGGGCTGAGTATGATTTATGAAATAAATTAATGTAATTTGAAATGTACATGGGCTGAGTAAAAATGTTGTCATCAAGTCAGTTACTAGAAAGTGTTAAATGTAAAATTAGTCAACAATACACATTATCTTAGATAATGCCGAGTATTTATCACTCATTCTGACATTTTTTTCTTAACTTTTGGGTCCAACTTTGCGAAGGCTAGTTCACTACTTTCATGTACCATATTTTTTATCATTTTCATAATAGCTACATTTCACTAACCTAATTAATTGAGACGGTCTACTCAAGATGGGGAGATCAGAGTCCAACCCCGGTTGAGTGCACTGAGGGTGGTTTTCCACTCTCCTTCCTAATCCCTAGCCCATTAGCGTAATTAGTACACAGGCATAGCCCTAACGGTTAGTGAGACGTGGGGCTTACAAAAATAATTGAGACAGTCCAATAATTCGAATATATCAAACACAAATCTAAGGTTTATTATGTACTTTGCAATCCTGAAAGAAAGCAGTCTTACCCTGACTTATTACACTATGGCCCTCTCAAATAAACTGTGATATAGTGGAATAATTCAAGGTAAACTTTCTACCTTTCAGAGTAAACAAAGGGTACCATTTAAATATCAACCTTCACCTGCTCCTATCAATGATTTTGGATTGATTTCATACGAAAATGCCAAGGGAGTGGGGGTTGGGGGTGGGGGAAGAAACGGTATATTTTTGGTTAATAGATATAGGCAATAAATAAATAAACAAAATGCACATGGCTGGGTATTCAGTCGATCACGCAAACACGACCAGCATTCACAAACACGAATGGAAATGTGCGTGCGCATCATGCATAATAGTGATTGAACACGCACCTCACGTGCAGACAACCATTTGAATAACCAACCCCAATGTACGTGTCACGTTAGTAAATAGCAACATTTTATTACATCGGTATTTGATATCAGGCTTAGCGATTCAATCCTTGTTACAAAATGGGCAGCAACCTAACTTACTTCCATGTACTGCTGGCGGTAGCTATCAAGGCGCAAAAGTTGGTCGTTTACAAAATTTACCACGCATCATTTTAATTTATTCATTGATAATGACTGGATTAAGATACTTAATAATTCAATTTAATTTTTATAAATACTGAACAAGGGGCTTTGATAAAATATAACCTTTCATAGCTTAGTTCAGGGTCGGCGATTTTTTTGGGCCCCGATCAATTGTTACATTTACTAAAGGTCGTGAGATCACCATTCGTTTCTCCATTCTACTTTTAATTCTTTTTTTCTATATAGCTTGTATTTTTTCCTTAAATTCAATATTTCCTCCAATACTTCTTTCCCGGCGTTTATAGAAAATATATTGTATAAATATAATGTACACTTTGTTTAACCGGAAAGTCTTACTTTCATGGATTACTATATGGCCCTATCTTATAAGCTGTATCATATTCGAATAATGCAAGGTAAGCTTGCCCTTTCGTGACGATGTAGTTTTCTTACCTGATCGACTTAAAAGTATTGCAAGATGAACAGGTCGATTGCGATCGACCTATTGCAGACCCCTAGTTTGGTTACTAATTATTCTATACAATATAGCGCTTTATTAAGTAAGTTAGTAAGTAAGTAAGTTAAAGTAAGAACGAGAAGAGTGAAATAATTAAATATTTGTATTTTGACAAGACACCTTCCGATGTATTGAACTGTGTATGCGCCAGCTTGAAGCTAATACAGTTAAACTTGCCTTAAACAGAATCACAAGGGTCTAAGATATTTACACACTAAAGCCAGGTTTCCGTTTAATGAAGGTGTACTATAAACATTAAATCAGGGACATGCACGTAATTGGGATAAAATATAATCAAATACCGTACTCATTTATACACGGTACTCATTATTCACACTATATATTAACATATGTAAACATTATACCGAACAGAAAAACATTTCTCACCTTGTATTTACCTTTTCCAGTAATCAAGCAGGGTTATCTGCATGCACTTTACTCTCTTGGCTGCTTGACTTCCCACAAACATTTAGCCTGAGAAATCACAATAAGCATATCAGAATCATTCCGTTGTAGCGCAAATGGCTGCAGTTCCTTTAAATCTTTGACAGCATCTTGATAAGTATTCACGCTACACTTTTCTTCTTCTTCCAACACAAGTAATTTTCCTCTTCTTATTATTCTTCCTCCTCCTCTTCTCCTTTCCAACTTTCTTTAAAATTCTCAACTAAGCCATCGATATCCATTGTGTTTGGTTCAGTTGGCATGTTATTGTCTATGTTGATGTAGTTTTCAGCATTGCAGTTATTGAAAGCAGCTTTATTCATTCAGTTTTGTAATTCCTGCTGGTCATTCTCATTTTCCACACTAGCAGTAACTTCACCCATAGAAAATCCTAGTTTTTCAAAACACTTTGTCACAGTTTCTGGCAACAACTTTTGTACAACTTGATTTCTTCAAATAACCACATCGAGAACAGAAACGGTTCTGGCAAGCTCAGAGAAGGAGGATGTATAATTCATATTGGCGATCAAAAATTGCATTTATAATTTACGATAGTGCACTTTAATATTCTGAATGGTAGCCTGGTTCATTGGTTGAGAAAGACTTGTGGTATTTGCAGGAAACCAAGCAAGTCACATGTTGGAAAGTTCAATGTGGCGGTGGCATGTTGCGTTATCCAAAAACAACCAAACATGTCGGTTTTGCTTTTTCATTCTGCCATTAAAAGCCGTTAACCATTCCTCCATGGTGTGTGACGTCATCCACGCCTTTTTGTTGAATATCCATTCAACGGAAAGTTTTCGTATGTTTCGCATGTTTCCGAACCACCGTGTCTTTGCTGCCTTATCGCTAACTAAGGGTTTCTTCATTTCACCTGACATTCAACCACATAGAAAAACAGTCATTCTTTATTTGCACAATTTTCCTCCCGAAAATGTTTAACCCTTCAAACACAGTGATGTATTCGGTAGCGTGCGGAAGAACAGTCCAGTCTCGTCACCATCCGCTACGTTTTCAGGTTCATATCTTTCGATTATGGAGGGAAGTTTAACAACCCGCTCTTCACTGGTTTCGAGCGACCTTTTTAGCGTATTCTTGTATTAATGGATCCGACACACCGTAATTTTTCACCCTGACATTGACAATCCCAAATTATTTCATTAATGTCTTCATTTGCAGTTTTCTTAAGTTCTCTTTTTATTTTTCCATTAGCACAGTTTTCCCATATCTTAAAAAAATTACGTTTTTTTTCTTTAGCATCTCATACACTTGAGTTTTACTGACGCTAAACATCTTCGTGATCTACTTAACAGATAACATTTATCTCACTCACGCGCACGAATAACTTCTACTCTCATGTTTGGATCAAGCACAACTCTTACCTTTGAAGCCATAATAACAACTGTCAGACTAAAGTAAAACATTCAGGCCTGGAGTCCATATTGAGTAAAATTTCCGGAATGGACAGATAATTGAATTTCAATATAGGTAATGATGTACCATCAAAAGCTGAATTCCAAAGTTGATTGACAAATCATTGGTGTGAAAACTGGGAAGAACCCAGATAATAATCAAGAGAAAATAACAGTTAACAATTCTGTAAGCAAGGTAACAAGAGAACTAATAAGGCGAAAGAAAGTATGCATGACTTGACATTTCAACTCCTCTTAATATTAAGGAAGAGTTAAAGAAAACAAAATTCTTTAGAGTATATAGGATGTCAACATTTTTTTCTAAATTTTGCCCACTGGAACATTGGAAATTTTCTTTATAAAGCCTTCTTTTGAAATCCGTTTCCGTGTTAGACATTTTCCGTTTAATCCAAGGAATTTAGCATGTTTCTCAGCCCTAAAGTCATGGGACCGAAAAATATTTCAATTTAAGACAAGTTTCCGCTTAATAAAGGGCAGGTTTCACTGTATATAGTAAATGTAAAACCAGACCTCCACACACACACACACACACACACACACACACACACACACATACACATACACATACACATACACATACACATACACATACACACACACACACAAAACAAGCGACGGGACTCGACGTTTTGTCTAAAGACAAATGTTGAATCCAGTGAGCTGCTATTCTAATGTGATGGATGTCTTAGGTTATAGAAAGGAAAAATGAAAAATATAAAATTTCTAAATAAAACCATCGTGTCAGCAACCCGCATACTATCCAAACCTGGTTTCAACTTTTATTTTTATAGATGGCTTGTAGAAAATTACAAAATGAAAATATTTATCTTTATAGTTATATCAATACTGTCTGTATCGGTAGTAACATTTTATTAACAATATTTTTATTATTATTATTTAGCACTGCGTCCTACTACCCGTTCGGTTTATACTCTTTAAGTACTAATTACGCTAATGGATTAGGAATTAGGAAGGTTGAATTAGAGGAAATGGACCCGCATTTGCGTGGAGGGAGAGTGTAAAGCCATCTAGGAAAAACCACCCCCAGTTCACCCAACCGAGATTCGAACCTCGATCTCCCCGTCCTCAGCACTCGAGCTCAACACGACTAGCGCGTTAGCCAACTACGCCACCGAGGCTGGTTATTAGCAATCATTGCACAACTAAAAAAGTAATGCAACCCTTCTCACATTTTTGTCTGATCTTAAATGAACATTGCAACTACTACATTTTACTATGTTAAATAACTTTGATTTATTCCTAAAAACAAACACTAGGTTATATGAGAATGATTGGATAAATAAACTATATACAGAAGTATATACCCCTAGTTTGACCCCAAACAATGCAAATATCTACCTATTAGATATGTATTAGTGGGTAATCCTAGCACAATTATAGGTTAAAGACAACAATCAATTAACCATTATACGAGTAGTTAATTTGTCGCTGGGATCAAATTCAGTCATGAAGTGATACTTTTACACCCTTCACTATACATCAATCACGGGACCTTTAAGACGAATAGACAGGCGCTCTTCTACCGAGATATTGAGCCGGACCAAGAACATCTGTTCTCTTAATCATAATCGTGACGCGCCACTGAATTTTAAATATCTTATCTGTGCCAAGTATCTCCTCTTGACGAAAGGTAGAATTAGTTAGTCCATATTTTATCTTGCTCGCGGCGCTTCAGTCTCCCTATTGGCTATTCCGCTTGGTCGCTCCACACGAAATGAAGTTCCCTCATACTACATTACCTTTAGTAGATCCCTTCTTACCAGGTAAAGGAAGAACATAATTATCGTCCTCCGTTATTAAATTTTAGTGGAATTTTTTTAAAGATAATTCCACCTCTACCTTGAGTTTGCGTGTTGATATCAGGCTACCCCTTCCTTACAATCCAAGCCATAGACGTGTAATAATGTGTTCGCCGCACGCGCACATTGAAAGGGTGGAAGTCACTCGTGTGTGGTCCAGTTTATACACCTCTAGTGGATTAACAGGATAAATAGATACATAACTACGTTCGAAACAGAAAACGTATTGTTGTGAGGTTTTCTGCATCATTCACTTGACAGCAGGGAAATCGTTATCAATTTAATAATTTTCTGGGCTCGAACCCAACCAAGGTTGACTAATATCTCTTGAGTGATAAAAATCCGTAGCACAACTTCCTTCGATAGGGAAGTAGAGCCATCGGTCCCATGTCAACTGTGGCATGCAAAGGAACCCTGGAAGGACTGTGAAAGAAAATTCCATTCCCAGCAAAATGTGTAGGTCCTTTCGTTCTTGCTAATAGAAATTATTCTCGTTTGCTGATATAATTATTCGGTTCATAAGGTGAAGTTAAATATACCAATTAAATAAACAAAATGTAATAATTTACTCGTTTGCAAATAATTATTTTTCAAGTTTTTTGTATTTTTTAAAAGCTGGTTTCAATTCCACTGTGTTTTTTTAAGATGACTACAGAAGTCTTCATCACAATGCGATGCCTGGCTCGAGCTGTATTCCCTACCTAGGTTAGGTGCTATCCATGAGGTTAAACGGGCTCTTAAGTCATTTGGACTCCTGGTTAGAGTTGACATCATGGCTGATATATTTTTGTATCCATAAGTCTTGGATTTGAAACCTACCATGGACCTCTTCTGGAAAGTTTCATAGATAAGTAGCCTAATGACTGATTTCTCAGCGTTTTTCAGCCATGGTAGAGTAATTTGACACATGTAATTTCTATTAATTGTGTCAATACATATACATAACCTTTTATCTTTCTCAGATAGAGAAAGCATTGTAATTATGAAATATCTCGTCCCCGAAATCATCATGAATCTTGACGTTTTTTGTATTACTGAACTAAAAAAAAGTGAACATTAAAATACTGTCCCTCCATCTGTTTGGCTGTACCTGGGGCTTGAACCTAAACAGTTTAGTGGTGTTCACACATGATGCTTAGATATGATTTAATCATTCCTCAGGAAAAAATCTTGATTTAATTCTAAATTAAGGGTACTCTTTGATGAAGATTTTTTTAAATCTTATTCCTTACTAGAATAGAATACATGAGAAAGTATGTACAATCATAAATATACTATGTAAACACTTCAATGATAAGACCAATGTGGAAAACCACACCTTTTACGTCTAACCTATAATCGAACCTTGACCTTTCCGTCACTGACAGACTATTATATGGCGAGCTGGATACCTCAGACCATGCGATCATCAGTTCGGATACAACCGTTCATTTAGAATCTTCTGATATTAAGGAATTTATTTGACATATGTATATTGGACAAATATTCGAACCTATAATAGGCTTACAGTATTTTTGCTATATAGCCAAAACGTAAAGTGTCAAAATGTAAATATGAATTAATATTTGATCACCCATGAGACTCACATTATTCAATTTAACTCGATATTCCAACGTTATTGAAGTTACACTTTTCTATGGAGTTGGATTAAATTCTGAACGTTAAAGAGATTTTATTTAAATCTGTTTTTATCACCGTGTATTAAAGATTGATTCACACGTCCGCCGAAAATAGAAAGCAGAATCTGCCCCGGAGGCTCAGTAATTTACACACTTTAAGTTGACCCATGATGCACTGCAACACTAACATAAAACAGCTGACTATCAACAGATTTTATTTTCTAGTAGATATACAGATATTTTAGATCATTGCCGCGACGGATGTTTGCAAATTATAATGCTGTGTCATGGCACGATTCAATACATCGATACACGTGTGTTGACCTGGTGATCTAGGGGTAAGGTGTCGGACTTCTGTGCTGGGGGTCTGAGGTTCAATCCTCGGTTCCGGCACAGATTTATCTGATTGCCAAACCCTTCCTTCACCTCTGACAAGACGTTTATTAACCACAATTTGTGAATGTGTGGAGTGCCAGGCCTCCACCGTGGTTCGGATCCCACGTTAAATTGTAGGTCCTTCATTTCATCTCACAATCACCCTACCATTACACATTTGTGTAAGTGCGTATAACCCGAACGGGTAGTAAGACGCGG
>CABFVX010006388.1:0-24936 GCA_902151425.1 Timema shepardi
CATTCGGGTCGTAGCTTGTGTCACAAACATGAATAATCGGCAGACGTATAAACTATTTATGTGAGGAAGATGCTGGGTACGTGTAACCTTGTCTTTATTTATCAAAACTTACTTTAATATAATACCGTAGATAACGAATATTTATGAGCGTATACTTAATAAACAATGGCATATTAAGACTGCTTCAAAATATTGTGTGCACTCATTTTATATCTGAAATTTTTATTTGAATTATATAAGAAAAAAAAGTTTTTGTTAATAGGAAAATTATTTTAGCTAAGTTTTGGTGTTTTAGAATATATCTTTTGTTTTAATTTTGATGACATTACACAATAAATATATACAAATATAAACAACCATATTTTAAAACTTTAATATTGACTAAGTCAGATATATGTTAATAGATTAAAAAAAAAGGTATTTTAAGCGTATAAAGTGCAATTTCTTAAACGACTAGTTATATAAACACACGACTCATAAACTAATTTAAATCTATAACATACACAACACCCAGCCCCCAGCCGTTATTTCAGCGCTGTGAAAAGGAAACTCACACTTCACATATTTCGAATACACTGAGACTCGAACCCATGATCCCTAGCTTGAGGCAGCTATGCTGCCGATCAAGCTGAGGTTTCGTACTATACATATGATAATATTTAGTAGTTATGTTCAAGTGCGAATAGTTAATCAATGAAAAATATCATAATAAAGAAATGATTAATTTTATCGCTAGCCCATAGCAGTGACCCCACGGTCTAAGACATCAGTCTCACAATAGACTGGATTGCCGGTAACGAGAATGTCACTCTTCCTATGTCAACTGGGTGCACCACAGGGGATACCAGGGAGGGGGTGAAGAAGGGGGTTACATACATGATTTTTGACCTTGTTTTTACATCAAAACTAAAAAGGGTACACTCTTCGAACATTGCCTATCTCATACCTAGCCCTAAGATGAAGCCGTTAATAACTATCATGTTGAACGTGTTTTTTTAAAAATAAAGTGTTTATGAAGTTAGTAGACACACAGGAAGTTCTTTTAATTTAGAGATTTCGGAAAATATTTATACTAAATTGCCTCTTCCTCAAATTTGAATAACAACATGGCTTAGTAAATAATAATAATAATAAAACCGTCATAATTAAAATCTACTCCTTTAAATTGATTGGCTCAAACATTGTACGCAACAGAACGAAGCTATACTTTATGTGTCTCTTAGAGTAGGTTTTGAGAAATCAGGTTATTAGTTTTTATTTTGGGTATTTAACATACCCGTTCCCTATCTGAGGCGATTCATAATAAAGGTGTGCAAAGCAGCGAAAGGTTGAAATCCAGGGTAGAATCTTTTTTGTTTCGACTTCGACACCCACAATTAATTCAACCTTTTTAATCCCTAATACATTAGAATAATTGATACATAGGCGTATATCCCGAAAGGGTAGAGAGACGCGATGAAAAAAACCTTCCGGATTTGACTTATTTTTCTGTGTTTCAAGTCTCGCTTCGACTTCACCTTCCATTTTAAAGATACCTTTGCATACTGCTATTGTCATTAAAGTGTTTTTTAGTGTATGTCATGAGGGTTTGTCGGTTGGACAGTGCTATTGTCAGTCTATTGACAGTGCTCAGTGACGGATATGTAGCTGTCTTCTTAGGTTGAGGCTCGTCTTCCCGCTAAGGTGATATGATTACTAATATACCTGATATTACATAATCACGTAGTAAGGTCTAGTTGTGTATCTGGCACATCTCCTAACGTAGTCTCAAGAACCTTGAATCAGGTTATCAGAGTGTGAGCATTCCTAAGACATACATACAGTATATAATAATTAAATATTTAAACCTTTTGGTAGGTATAGGTTCAATTCTGTGATGTAAGTATTCATATCATTTAAATTATTGAAATGAAAATATCGATATGGATGAATGATCGATATTTTCTCCCAATCCATAACCATATATGTGTGTGTGTGAGAGAGAGAGAGAGAGAGAGACAACTGGAGCCAAGGAGGATGTATGTCTAACACTCTCGTTGACTAAAACAGTGATGTATTGCCCGTGCAGCCCGTGAACAAAATACCACAAGACGCAAGAATGGTCCTCAACTTGATTTAATAGCTTGTAGAGCGCGCATTCTTCAAGAAAACGCCATTTAACAGCAGCCCCTGGTGCACCCAGTCATATAGATGTGTATCTCCACATATCACTAAGCTATCTCTTAGCTCTCTGGTAAAGGTGCTATACTCGGTTACAATATGTGAAGGAACTCAAACCCTAGCCTCCTCATCACTCACGGACTAGACATTCAGAGTGACGCCTTTTTCTGAGTAACCACCGGTATGAAAGATACTTCAGTAACCATGCGTTTGTATATTCAGTTGGCTGTTAGGGACTTGGACGAACTTAATTAAAATGCTAAATGGAGGGATATATTGAATACCCCTATAAAGACCTATCTAAAGCTGAAAGACAACACTTCTCAGATCAGCTGTAAAACTGAAATTTGGCAAGAAGATAAAGGGGTGAGGACAAACCCAAAAATAGCTACTAAGTGCCATAGAAAATTTAAATTTGGCTGGAAGGTAGAAATACAACTCCAAATAACCATATATAGTTCTAGTGATTTGACATTTAAAAATGTGAATTAATGATTGTTTCAAAATTCACTTATGCCATGTATAGGTTTTGAATTCTCAAAAACTATTAGTAAACAACTACTTTCCAGTGTGGAAAGGGGGAGGAGGGTGACCAAAAAAACACTTTAACGGGTGGAGGAAAATTAGAATTTGGAAGGCCGATAAAAGGACCGCTCCAGATAACCATGATTGTCTTAAAATTTAACATTTATAAGACCCGCCTCGGTGGCGTAGTTGGCTAACGCGCTAGTCGTGTTGAGCTCGACTGCTGAGGATGGGGAGATCGAGGTTCGAATCTTGGTCGGGTGAACTGAGTTTTATCCTAAAATGGTTTTCCACTCTCCATCCACGCAAATGTGGGTTCACTTCCTCTTATTCAACCTTCCCAATTCCTAATATATTATCGTAATTAGTACTTAAAAGCGTATAGCCCGAACGGGTAGTAAAACGCGGTGCTAATATTATTATTAACATTTATAAGTAGGATTTTTTGATGGAGTATATAGAGTTTATGGAGTAGAAGACCAGGATGTATAGCCAACAAACTCTGGTGGAAAACGATAAAAAAAAAGGAATAGGGATGTGGAATGCATAGTTGGTGAGGAAATGTACCCTAATTTGCATGGAGAGAGAATAGGAAACCATTTAGAGAAAACACCCTCAATACACTCGACCGAGATTTGAACATAAATATTCCCATGACTGAACAATCCAGTTAAACACGAGAAGGATGAGTTATAACAGATGACCACCGATGTGGGTGCTTACAAGTTAATCGAGAGAAATCTCGCGAATCACTCAAAGTTGAATTAGTTTTTACAAAATGTGCGTTTTACTAAAAAAAACACTGTGCCAAACGATAAGCATATCAATAAGTTGTTACATTCTAGATGATAAAAAACTGTAACGCCCACACTTCGACCGCAACTAAGCAGTATGTTCCTCCTTAAGTGGCTCTTGTATAGTACTTAACCTAATGAATCGCATCTAAGGAAAATCAACAATTTGAGTAAGTCTTGGGAACAGAAACTCGCTCAGAATCTTAAACTCCTATCTCCTACCTCCTTTTGATGGCATGTAAAGTAAATCATAACATCCCGAGGCGAAATTATCAATAAACGTATGAAGGAACGTAATTAACTTAAGTGGCCTCAATTAATAACGTTAATACCTCGGCGAGGGATCCCAAGCCTACGGCATACATGTTTAGTCCATTAGTTTATACAATGGAGGGATGCAAGGAGCAACAAATATAGGGGGGGAGAGAGATGAGAAGATGTCAGAGCAAGTCAGGAATAAAGGAGGCAGAGGAGATAGTCTACAATGTGAGGTTAGAAATCTCCTCTATCTCCAGTCCAAGGGCATCTAAAAAAGCTAATAAATATACTTTCACATATTTATATGACAAGTCATGTAATCTAAAAATTCCACAATTTGGTAAGATTTTATCAATGTGGACCGAAAAAAATTTGCATTTGATAAAAAAAAAAGCTCTTCCTATTAAAATTGGAATGTTCGTATTTCGAATATTCAATAACATATTAGTATTATCTGCACATCTGATATTGTTTTATTGTGAGGGGAAGTTCAGTATTTCAAACCAAATTGGGAGTACGTAGTTGTTTGTTTCATAAATATCTTACCAGTCTACCTCCTTTAAATTTAACCTTTGTTTTATCCTTCCATCATCAGTGTAAAAGTAGGGAAGAAAATATGGTTCTGGCTTACTTCTTTGAGGAAAATGGTGGCCATAACCACACCTCTTCTATCTCTAAATACCCCCTCCAACTACCCCACTCCCCTCCAATCCCAAACTCCATCTCCCCCCACGACTTGACCAACCCTTCAAAGTCCATACACTCTATTGCAATACATTTGAAGTTTGGCTTATGCCAATAATTGTGTTTTATTGATATTTATTATTATGATATTAAACCAGAAGATAATAGCCACTGCACACACTAGCTTGCCATTAGTAGGTCGGGAAATATGTTGAACTAAATCTATTTTTTACAAGTCAGTTAAAACCAAATGTTTTCACCTCTTCTATAGACGTGAATGTGTGTGTACTTTCTTAAACAATTACCTAAACTATCATTACCTTTTTATAGTGATTATGAAATAGTAAGTCGTTCATCAATTTGGTCATCCGTTCGATAAAAATTATGATTAAATAACCAAAAACCAATTAGGTCTTCACCAATATAATGGTCGAAACACAACAATATTATACCACAATTGGCAAACAGACTTTTAAGGCACGTTCCAAACAGCTGTGGTTTGTCTTTTTAAAAGAATATTAACTTACATTTCCGACGGTTTTCAGTATGGGGTATTCATTGGTGGCAAGCTTAGCAGATCTGTATTTATACTTACACTTAGTGCTACCTGGCGCCTGTGTTTTGGCTATCAGAAATGTATAAGTACTAATTAAAATAAAAAATATGTCTTAAGGATATAAAAAGTTGCTAAGAACAAGTGTATTCGTATATGTCTGGAAATGTGAACAAAGCAAATTGATAAGATCAACTCCACAAACTTATTTATTATTGGGTGTATTTTTCGAATACTCTGATTACATCAAAACATGACTTACAATTCAGCCTAACACCGAGAAAAGCTCAAATTGCGTCCCCCATCGAACTATTTACAAATAATCTCCGACTATGCCAGGAATAAAACCTGGGACCTTTAACACAGCTATAACATGTGCTACTGATTGTGGTAAGTCATTGGACTAATGTCAGTGAATTCGATAAGGATTTGAGCCCCGACCTTATTACTAACGGTGACAAAGTGTAATGAGAGTAACCTCAGACCAATTGATCACCACAGTGGCTAGCTGTTTTTGTACACGAAATTATATTATGGTTTAATATACAATGTTGTTGCACATAAAATATATTCTAAAATATTTAAAACTTTCTCGTTCATTATAACAAATACAACTTATAACTATAAAAACCGGGAAGTATAATTGTTTCCATATGAGTGTAAAATTGACTAAACGGTGCTATATATGTAGACAATATTGTTAATTTTTATGTGAATGTGATTAACTGGCCTCTTCAGTTTTCCATGTCACAACTGTTTAATAGTTCTGTGCTCTTCCAGGACAGGCACAGGGGAAATCATATTTCCCAACCTACAACTTCAAAACGCCACCACACATAAATGGGTGTTAGTGACCCGATGTTTTTCTATGAATACATTTAAACTATTCTTATAATTTCTTAAACATAATATACCTGTGTAAAATAAAAAGTAAAAAATAATATAACAAGACTTTTTTTAATGTTATACATAAAATATTTCAAGAGGCATACTATATTTTAACGCTGGCCACGTGGACTTATTGTTATTGTAATAGAACTGTCACGTGATCAGCACTTCTCTCGTTTTACAGCGAACGTGTGAATCCACAGTAAGAATATATTTTTCTTTATATTCCAAATTTGTCATCAATTTAGGACTTTTTACCCTTTTGAAGTTTTATTGAGCGATAGTAAAGGCAAATCTTCATGAGTGCCATGCTAGGGTATTGAAAGCTTAGTTCAATTATGTAACCAACAAGTCCATTATATCAGCATTTTCAATAGTAAAACTGCATGGGTGAATATTCAATACCTGGAGATTCCCCACCATTATAAATTATATTAATTATTGGTAGGTGAATAGTTGAATGATATTATATATCCTTGTAGCAGGTAACAACTTATTTAAGGTGTAGTGATCCTAATCCAAATACTAATCTTAATCCAATTTTGTGTCTTCAGGTCAGTGAAATTTACATATATGTGTATAGTTATATCAGGTCAGTCAATCAGAGATGGCTAAAAACTTGGCCTATGAGCAGTGGAAGTGGATGCTGAAGAAAAACTGGAAGTGTGAGAAAGCTGATACTGTTCGGAGAAAGTGGGAGGAAATATTTGACACAAATCCATCCAAAATAATAACGATTTGCAAGATCTGTGAAAAGTTTGACGTAACGAGATCTGTGAATAATGTGAACAGTCACTGTAACAACCGAGAATAGTGCATTGTTGGTCCCTGGAGCTTTCATAAAAAGCCCGAAGAAATCTCAGCGAAGATCATCGCATGAACTTGTAATATCTAGACGGTCCATGCAGGTGTCGATATGTCGTATTAGTATGAATGTGTATAATCCTATATTCACCCCCGGTTTATTGGAGGATGATCCTGACTAACAGAATCAATTTTGGGAAATGTTTCTCAGAGAAAAGGGGAAAGCACTGGAACCCTGATGAAAATTCTGTGGCCAGACGTAGTTTCATTTAAGTTGTTTAAAGCTGTAAATCATCACAATTTGGCTTACTGATCACAATATAAACTCCATTTATTCATTTAAAAGCAACTCAATGAGCCGGGTGTGACAGTGATTGGTGGGCTGTGCTGCAACGGTGTCTTTGGCTCCGTTTTTTTAATGGCACTGTTACTGGAGATGTCTACAAGGTAATGGTGGAGAATACTTTCATTCCTCAGGTCAGACAAAAGTGTGATGCTGTTCTCTTCCAACTCTAGCGTATAGTCAGACGCGGTGACCACGATTTAAAACATAAAATTGATCCAATTATTTTTAATATGTTCAACAGTTGAGCAATTAATAACTTACTCTGTAACTGGGATTTGAAGAGTAGTTTATAATATATGCCCACAAATTATCATGGGAAATAAATATGAAAACTACCATTATAAATCACATTTAAAAGCCACTTAACACCACGGCCAAGACTTTAACTTCAACCTCCTATGACCAAAAATCTATTCTTTTGAAAGATGGATGTTTTAAAATATCCATCAATAAAAACTATAAGTTTTGTGCTTTTATTTGGGAAGGGTAGGGGGTGAGAGTTGAGGTTAGGACGTTAAGGGAAAAAAAAGAGTTTTTATTATATTTTTTAAATAAACAAGCAATTAATTGCGTTTAGGTTGGCTATTAGTATTAATATTATGTGTTATAAGGACAGATAAATTTCTTTTGGCAGTGAACTTGGACTGCCAATACGCCCTGTCCTCCATCTCCTCTTTCAGATCCCAAATATTTCCTCTTTGCTTCAAGTCATCCAATATTTGAATCCTCCTGCTTCCTAAGCTCCTCTTTCCCTCAACCTTTCCTTCTATGACGTGCAGAAGACAGTTCCTCCTAAGGATGAGTCCGATCCTGTTTTATTTATACTAGAGAGTCACATACTAAAGGTTTATCTTCTCACCCAATCTTTTTAGTACTCTTCATTTGTAACCCTATCCATCCACCTGGTCTTCTCGAAATTTTCCAGCATCACATTTCAAACATTTACAACTATTTATTTTCCATCTTCCTAAAAATCCAAGTTTCTGCTCCAGTCAGCGTGATGCTACAAATGTAGCATTTCACTAGTTTATTCCTCAGTTCCAAACTCAACTTGATGGTCTGCAGTAACCTCTTATTGTTCAAAGATTTCTTGGCCATGGTAATCCTCAATCTAATTTCCTTGGTACGGTAGGTACGCTTTGTAAGCAAACTTACCATGTACTTACTTGAACTGATCTATGTTTTTCAACTCCTGGTTTCCAATTTTGACTTTCAGAGGCTTTAAATTTTTGAATTCATCATCACTTTTAACTTCTATATGTTAATCTCCATGCCGTATTCTCTCCCTATCTCTGCCAGCCTGTCCATAATTTCCTGTAGCTATTTTTTTTATATTTGGTCATCAATGGGTGATTGTCTGCTTATTTTATTTAATAAAAACCTATCTTAAATTAATCTTAGTTTTAAAACACAAAATTAACCTTATTTATCCTTAGATAAATTAGATCAAATAAAATACAAACAGAGTCTTCACTAACACATTAAACTCGAGTTAAATTAACTTAAATCCACTCATTGCTAAATTAACTAATTTAACAGAGCTAACTTAAACTATTTTAAGTTCCCTTAAGCAAACTTAACTTAACTTTGAATAACTTGGCTGGGTTAACCAAAGCTAAATTAACCTTGCTGAGTTCATTTGAATTAGCCTATCCTAATCTTACCTTCTCTTAATTAGCATAAAGTAGCTTTACATATTATATCATATATCATTAAGGATAATTTTCAATAATTCAGTATTTGGACTAGAATCCATACTCAATCAAACATTAACTAGAACAATAACCAATATTATATGCAGACGGTTCCGTGGGTCTTATTTGCTGTGTGATATACTTGTTGTTTAGCTACTTAATAGTTTGAGGAATCTCTATACTAGATTCTAGAAATGTATATTAAAATATATTATCTACAACTTTCAGGCAAGTATATCAAAATATAACCAACCTTTTCTCATATCAGTGGTCAAAAACAGAGTTATGAAATTAAATGTAAACGTATTTGTAGCTTTTTGGTCTATTAGACGCTTCATGTCCCCCGTGATCCATGAAACTTGAGGAGTGCACAGCCAGGGGGCGTCTAAGATATGTTAAGTTGGGAGAGACGCTGTATGAAGACAACTTTCAAATGTCAACACTGCTTCAAGGGTTGCTCGCTGCTTGGTTCAGGAATAACTGATAAGATAAGTATCTCTCATCTGATTCCGACCTGTTCTTGCATGATGTTGAGATAATCCCGGGAAACTGTTTATTACAGGATGTATTCAAACATTAAATAGTAGTTCGCACTTTGAACCTTGTCCCGAGGATTCATCTGGAAGATTAACAAAGTTGTTTGAAAAATAGATAGCTATTTTGTAACCAGATATTCTGCAAATAAAAATAAAATCATATACTACCCCCTATTACATGATTGTTTTTTACAATAATTTTACAAAATGAAAATATATTGAATAAAAATCTGGTAGTTTTACCTTTATATGTTACAAAGTTCAAGCCGATACTAAATGTTCATATTTAATTTATAAAGAAAACATTTTTGTTTCATCAAATATATAATAAAAGATCTGAGGCCATCTTTGACAAACAATGTGCGATTACATTAAACCCATTTATTTCAATGTTTATACAATACACTTAGGAATTGTGAATCAACAAATGTTTGCTATAACAACTTAAAATTATTTACAAATGGACAGTGAAACTTTTAAAAGTTGTCAATGAAAGTGGTTTCTTTAATTAAAAGTAACGAAACATATTTAAGAAATGTTAAAAGTATAAAAGTGTGTGTCGTATAGGAAAATATTCTTTCCAAGAACACTAACATTTTAAACTGTTTCCATTGTTTAAAATTTGTATAATATTGTCGCTACGCCTCCTCCATCTCCCCGTGGGAAAGTTGTCGGGATGGTCGGAGGTAGAGTTGAAATAGTAGCCCTGAAGTTTCAGTGAATCTCACTCTAGACTATAGTATAGTGGTGTAATTATTTAAAACAATTGGTTATATCTAAAAGAGTCACTAGCCCAAGTCAGTCCTTCTGTATGCTTACATCGGTGGTCTAACTCTACATCGAACTGAGGCCCCGAGCTCCTACTGAACTAGTTTCAGTCCTTCTTATAGTTTACAAGTGTGTATTTATTCCAATTGTTCCACAACACTTATATGTAACTATACACAAATTGAGCTGATAGTAATGACATCGTTGTTGCATTATTGCGGATTGTTCTGAATTTGGCTGTTGACTCAGGCTTACAACACAAAGAAGAAGCAAGCGTCTATTGTAATATTGATATCGCCTAAATGATACTAGACACTAACAATATTGCCTTTAGATGATTTTATTCATTCTAAATATAGATCTTGTCTATCTTGATGGTCAACATACTAATATAAAGTTTCAAACCCCGACTCTGGGTCAATGTTCTCAATAAACATCATTACTTCATAAAAATACGACTATATCCAACAATTAATGAGATGTAACACATCCCTAGAAGCTCAAACGGTATTAGCTTGTCTTAGGACTAGTTGTCTAAATATAAATATTGTTTTAGAGCGGTGTCCATCAAGAGTTTAACTAGGGATGTACCCTTCGATGCAATAGTTGTGTTTCACGGCACCCTTGGTAGGGGTGGTTTTACTGTCACATTATGTTATAAAGATTTCTCGACAAAAATAAATATGATGTAGTGTTGACAAGTCATCAAAGATCTCTTATAAAATAATATACTTACATATATTTTATAAAAGATTTATCCTCTGAACATCATTTAGGGTTTTATGAAAAAACAAATCGAAATCTGAAAGTTTGACCTTTATATGCAAAGTGGTTTAAAATATAAATTGTCCAAATTAAGACACACACTCCGAGTCCACATGTAGACTATTAATTTTTTCTTTTAATTAATAGAGCCGCTTGGGTGACCGAATTTTAAAAAGTTTCATGGACATTCGTAAACATTCTTGAAAAGATTGTGTTTCATTATGCACTGTACAAACTTTGAAGAAGATGGGATGTAATGTAATAACACATATTTGATATTTAGTTTACAAAAGAACTATAACAGTGTAATAAAAAACTACCTTATATCCAAAAGTAATATAGATAAGATATGCATACGGCTTTGTGGTTTAAATTTACTAGAAAGACAGCAAATATATTAACTAAAAGAATATTTTTAGGGTTTAATACTTTTAACATTAGTTATATTTCTAACCATAATTTTGAGGGCTTCTTAAGAGACTATCGTGTAACCGCAGGGTACCATGGCCCCCAGATTGAGAACCTCTGCGTTAGAGCAATACCACCTTTTAATATTGAAAATTTATTTTTAATTGTGTATTTTACATTGAAATTTGCACTTTGCAATATGCACACAGAGTGATGAGACCCCTGTTAGAGATAGCTTACTTAACTATTTTACAAAAATCACAAAAAGGTAGGTAGGTCACTTCACAACAGATTTATATTAAGTTATACCTACCAGCAGATGTAGCAACAGAAAATTTACACGAAGAAAATCAAAATCACAATGGAATCATTATACTTCGTGAGCAATATTACCTAACCTAAAAGAGCGAGAAAATATAATAGCTCCAACACAAACACGACTCAATCAATATATATTATTCGTAGACAAACTTGTCTCAACCAGACTAACTTTTTGAAATGATGTATTCTACTGTTCTAAAAATTTAAGAAAATTTCAAATTCTAGAAAACTTCTTGTTCTTATTTTTCTGCAAGCCAACTACCAAAAAATAATTTACTTTGAAAATAAAGGATAAGATTACCAAAAATTTGAGTAAAATAATAAGCATTATAATCTTCCAACTTTCAATTGAAATGTGCAATTTTTATTTATTTTAAATTGCGAAGCAGAGAAATACAAAATTAGATGGAAACTTCATTTTCAAAATGTTGCGTTCGTTGGCGTTACTTACTGCATTTTTATCAGTCTTCCTCATAAGAGTTCCTGGCTAAAAGTATAATCTGTATAAAGGACAGAGTTTTAATCTCAGAAACTTTCTCAATTTTATTGGTGTCCCTTTTAATTTATTTATATTAATGTGCAGTTACTATAAGCCCGTCCGACACCACGGACACCACCTAGCAAAGTTAGACAATAAAGATCGGAAAAAACGTCGTATTGTGGTGAAGTTTTCTGTGTTTTACTTTATAAAACAGTGTCCTTTAGGCAAGTGAGGCCATTCTACCATTTTTAAGAAAATACAACATTAAAAAAAAGTTATTTTATATTGAGAACGCCACTAAATGAATTTTAGTTTCATTGCTGTCAAATGGAGAAAACAGATAACCATTATAACAGTAAGGATTTTTTCCAAATATAAAATTGCTGTGATGATGTTTAGGTTGTCTATAGCTCCGTGATCGAGCAACTATCATCACTATACGGAATATATACCGTTTAACCAGCTGTTAATTGCTCCGTGGTTGAGCACTAATTAAATCGGTATATTTAATCAAATGAAAGAAAGAGAACTATTGATGGCTGTCGATTCCCACACGGTTTATTCAAATGACATCTATTAATTACTTATACATATTCCAATTAAATGCTTTATATCACTGCACACTTGTGGTATTAACGTACATTATTGTATTCTGTGTTAGACTGCGACTGCGAGAGCCAGTGCTAGTGTGTGGGTAGGCAGTGCTTGGGTGCCCTTAACCATACGCACAAGCGGCTTATATATGACATACCCCTTGCCTCTTGGTCCCCTCGTCAACAATGTAAAAATTAACTAATAGAAAGAGTCCTGGCGACAGGTGTTGTGATGGCTAGCTTCTTATTGGCATAGGGAATTGGCGTCCTTTGCCAAATACTGCGGAGTTGTTCTTTTAACAGGGAAAATTGTATAGAAAATATATTTAATGGTGTAATCCTTTTCCCATTATTTCTGAAAAGCGCGTGTTTCTTCATGGATGAATCATAAAAGGATACTCTACATATATTACTTTAAAGAAAAATACCTTCATCCATGACTTCTTACATATTTTAGAGGGATCCAAACCAATATCATTACACCATGTTTAAATAAGAATTATAGTTTGAGCTTAATCTTATTTCTATTATGTCAGTTTCTCAGCCTTGAAATACACACTTCCCTTTTTGTCCATTCTTATCAAGTGTTTTAATATGTGCTTCAAGTATAAGAAACATTCTTGGCCGTTGATTCTCTAGGTGCTAAACCTTGCATCCAATTTTTTTTCTTCTTTTTAACTATGACCCAGAGGAAATATTATGTCTCCCGTGTCTTATAATAAAGCAAGCTCTTAAGATGTATAAGTTAACAAATTAGCTGCGTACAACCTGGTCAGTTAGCAAGACGTGGTCATAAAAAAAACGAGCCAGAATATAAGGGTGCAGCTCCAATTGTTTCAATCGTGGGAGTTATATAAATGGGACACACCGGCTCTATTAAAGATAGCTAAGCTCTACTTGCAGTGGGAGAGGATTTAATTCAGTCTCCATCGACTGAATGAATGAGTGTTCCTCTGTTGGTGGCCAATGACATGGCAAGGAGGGCACAGGAGCCTAGGCCTACTCCTATGTGATTATGTTGTACAGGTACACACACATAAGCCAAAACCTTGGTGATAAAGAGGGGCAAGTGTTAATGACCTAGCACCCCTCCCTCTGAGAGCATTTTAGGTGGTACATGGGGGAAATAAATGCATAACTAGGTGATATATGTGATAAAATGTCCACGACCAATACAAGGCTGTACTGTTATTCGATAAAGATATCACGGAATGTACTAATGTTGCATGTTCGTACTGACCTATTACATAATAAGTGGAGCAAAAACGGGGGTGATTCATACACAAATTTACTTGCCAATTTTTTTGTTTAGGACTGCGTATTACTACCCATTCAAACTATACGATTATGTACTAGTTACGCTAAAAGGTTAGGGATGAGGCAGGTTGACCTTAGAATAAGTGTACCCACATTCACGCAGAGAGAGTGTGAAACCATTTAGGAAAACCCAACCTCAGTACACCCGACCAAGGTCGAACCACGATATCCCCATCAACGGCAGTCTAGTATATTGCGAGGGTAGCACTTTAGACCATGAGGCCACCGATGTGGGTTAGGTAACGGTTAAGATGGCTGCTTACTAAAGGTCTTAAACCTGTTGTAGACGTCCAAGAATTCATGGACAGTTTAAGAATTGGTAGCGTCAGTTATTTTAAAATATATATATCATGCCATAATTGATGTGCAAGGTATGGACGAAAAACTTCAATGTTTAAACCTTTTGATATTAAAAAACGGTCATAAATACATGAAATTACCTTACTTTCAACAAAAATTTACCTGAAATGTTGCGGCCCTCAGATTAAAGTAAAAGATAAGAAACAGATCTGGCCTCCTTAAATAAATAAAGTCATTTTTAAGAGACTCCCAACCCAAAAATTCTAAGACAATTGGACTGTTTTGGTTGTTTTGGATCTTCGAAGCTAACATTCTTATCATAAATACCCTAGTGTGAGGATATATCCCTTCAAGTAGGGAGCCTCCTTAAGAGCATTATAATATTATATTCAAGAAATATGTTTTATTGTTTTTCAAGGAGTCATTTTTAAATTCAAATATATCTATTGATTTAAAAATGTGATTAAAACAGTGCCAAACCAAGAAACATCAATTTTTACTCATATTTTAAAGATCACAAGAAATTAATCTTTTCTAAACTATCGATCTTAAATCCAAACCCTAGTTCAGGGGTCATGATATATCACATGTGGAAATGGCCGGAAGACATGTCAAATTGTTTTTTTTTCACCTTATCCTCCTCACTAATGTCGGCTGTTGCCGCCAACAAATGACAGTCGCTACGAGTCATCACGCCCCCACATGGCGTCATTAACGCTGTTTTTCTTTCAACCTTGTTACCAACCTGGTCTCGCAAAATACCGCTAATGTCTCACGCCTGTTCGCCTTAATAAACCCCTCTCGACACTCAACGAATAGCAACCGAGGCTTTCTTCTAATTAGAAGGCCTCTAGACTATTCTCGGAGGACATATAGTAGAATTTAGGGTTTTATGTATGGCTCTATTTTATTACTAAGAAATAATAACTGACGCTAGTATTTGGAGATAAATTTGATGCAAGTGTATTAGTTAATTTACTTGCTAAAATAAATCGTTGATCAAAGCTGTAAACTAAGTTCAAAATCCTTTTCCCTCATCTTACAGCCCATTCAGATTATAGGCTTGTGTACTATTTACTTTAGTGATTTATGGATAGTAACGGTTGAAGTTAGAGTAACTGTACTCGAATTTGCGTGAAGAGAGTGGGAAACCAGTTATAAAAACTACCCTCAGTACACCCAACCACGATTAAAGCCCCGATCTACCCATAATCGGCATTCCAGACTAATGCAAGTCTAGCGCCTTAGACCATGCATCCCTGATGCTGGTATCCTAAAATTAAATTTAAAACTAAGTGTTGTTTTCACTTGAGAACGGGATATTTTGTTTCCTAAATGTTCCTAAAAGAACATGGCATAACGGGTAACTTAGAAAACTAATTCAGCTGGATTACTTAGGCATTCTGAAATGTGGCTTTCTGCATTGCTTAGAAGAAAATAAAGTTGACTTGTCTGAATATTTATTTTGTTAATTTTGAAACCAGTAGTTGGCCTCAATGTTATTATGGTAAGGACACGATGTTCGTGGGTTCAAACCCAGTCGAGGTCAACGGATTTTCCTTTAGTGATAAGAATTCGTATTACAACTTCCTTCGGAGGT
Organism: Timema shepardi; assembly: GCA_902151425.1. Taxonomy (NCBI): domain Eukaryota; kingdom Metazoa; phylum Arthropoda; class Insecta; order Phasmatodea; family Timematidae; genus Timema; species Timema shepardi. Next base: position 15,796 of record CABFVX010006388.1, read on the forward strand.
AAAGTAAAGCCATTGGTCCGGTGTCATGTTAAAGCACCCTGGATGCAGGCCCGGATTAAGGCATAATAAGCCATATTGTGGCCAGTTTGCTAGCACAGGAGTCCCCGAGGTTAGGGGCCATGCAAATAGATCTCTTTGATTTGTCATATTTATTTTGTGATAATATTATATTCAAAATGTTTTTCGTAAAATGTATTACAAGCTAATCTAGAAATTTCCTAATCGAAGGGCGTTCGCTGGTAGCCTGGTATTACGTGGAGTCCAACAGTCCGTGCTTAAAAAGCAACATAACCTTTGCTTTTGACAAACTTTAATACAACATAATATCTCTAGACAGTACCGTTGACTTTTGACAGAAAAATAAACATTGAATTTTTATTGACAATAATGTTGAGGTAAAATAATAGAATTATTAGTATTGAAGTAGCGCTTGTCGTGTTGAGCTCGACTTCTGAGGACGGGGAGATCGAGGTTCGAATCTCGGTCGGGTGAACTGAGGGTGGTTTTTCCTAAATGGTTTTACACTTTCCCTCCACGCAAATGCGGGTTCACTTCTTCTAATTCAACCTTCCTAGTTCCTAATCAATTAGAGTAATTAGTACTTAAAGCGTATAGCCCGAACGGGTAGTAATACGCGGTGCTAAATAATATTATTATTATTGAAGAATTAGTATTGACTAAATGCGACGTGAAAAAAGATCAAATATACATATAATCAAATACTTTTTACTATATCAATACTATTACTATTTTATCTGCAGACGGCGGACTACATAATCTACAATTAAACTGAAATAGTCTATAATTGGGCCTATGTAATGTCCAGTATTATTATATTATTAGCTACTAATTTACAGTGCTATAATCCACTCAGTATATAATATACCGTATTGCTTAATAGTTTGTACAGTATTAATAATTAATATGTTAATAACAAAACTCATGGTACTCACCATGATTGCTTAACGTTTACAAAAAAAAACTCCAAATAAAATGATCCATGTATGATGTATATTATGTAATATTCATAATCTCTCATTGGGGAACAAACTTTTAAGGGCCCCAAGCTCTACTTGACACAGGGCCCCCCAAAAGTGTTAATCCGGGCCTGTTTGGAAAGTATGTAAAGTATGGAAAGTATATCATTTTCATTGTCTGGTCAAAGTGTAGTGTATGCTAAGAAATTGGGCTCAGAAAGCCACAAGAATAAGAAATCACTCTAAATACTGATATATCTATATGCAAATAAATATCTATAATATCAAAATATTAGATCATTATCATTTTAACTCAAAATATGGCCTATTTTCCCCTTAAATTTGTCCCGAGATCATGAACTGCTTCAACCACGAAAGGCCACACCCGTCTTGCAAAACTAGGCCCAGAATACTGAGATTTCTTCAAGTTGGAGTTTGCAAGCACGTGGCTACATCGTCTGTGGTGTTGGTGGATGCATCTTACTTAATTTCGAAACCAAACTGAAATATTCCTAACTGTGCCTGTTTTACGCATACTTAGATTGCATGGGACTGAAGAGTTGAGCGGTGGACATCTCCTGGAATGTCTTAGGTCTATCTCCGATCATCTGGTCGAAGAGTCAACCCCCCACCCCTCTTCTGCTCCTGGATACTTCTGGTTCCGGCCAATATTCACATATAAAGGATGTCCAACCTAAGAATAATATACAAAACACGTCCAGTCCAGTGCAGTGCAGTCTGTGTGCAGTCTCAATGCAGACAGAGGCAGTCAACGTTTTATTTTGTTTAGTTTTAGTTGTTAGTTATATTTTGCGATATATTCCGTGCCGACTGAATTCGGGTAGTGTGGTGTACCGCAAGGGATGCGTCAAGAGGAGGGAATGTCCTCCGACTCTGATGTAGACGTTGAAGGAACGGATGATGAAGAAATGGAGGACCAAGGCCAGGAAGGGGGTTCATCCAACACCAATCCAAAACTACCAATAGAAACCGATAAAACCTTTGAGCCAGTCTCTGGGCTCAAGCGGAAGCTCAGGACTAGGCCGGGACCGGAAGTTCCGCAGTCGAAGGCTATAAAAGTGAACAATAAGTTTGCTAGCTTATCTAGCCTACAGGACGAAACAGCGACCAGTCAAACGGGGCAACCAAGTGGAGGCATAGAGGAAAGTTCCACCCCACGGCGTATAAAGACCCCTACGGTGATCGTAACAAACGTGACACAATACAACAATGTTATAAAGCCCCTAAACAACGGCTTGCAAGACGATTACAAGGTGTACTGTATTGCACAGGGGATTAAGGTGGTCACGACCGCCTTCAGGGATTACTCCGCCCTGTTAAAGCTCTCAAACAAAACACGTTGGAACACTTTACGTATGTACTTCCCAAGGACAAGCTCTTCAAAGCTGTCATCAAGGGTCTTCACGCAAGTATGCCCTGCGCAGACATAAAGGCGGAACTGGAGAACAGGGGATTCACGCCGACCGATGTGCGACAGTTTTACTCGATATCATTTCCACAATCAGTGACACCGAGACCCCTACCTATATTTGTCTGCACCTTGGCGAGGACAGAAGGGGTGGGTGAGGTCTTTAAGGTACCGGTCATCAATCATACTGTAGTCAAAATTGAGGAGTATCATGCTTCACAAAGTACAATTCTACAGTGCCATTGCTGCCAACATTTTGGACACTCTAAGAACTACTGTGCCCAAAAACCACGTTGCGTCGAGTGTCTAGGAGAGAACCTGACGGTAGAGTGCCAGAAAAAAGAGAAAATAACGCCAGCACAATGCGTAAAAAAGTAATGCTTCTTCTGTTAGCTGCAACCGAATTCTTCTGCGATGGCAACTGATCAGGGAAGAGGTGTAGAAGAGTAATTGAACATACTGTTTTGGAAAGCTAATGGCATAGCCCAACAAGAACGTGAGTTTGGACAACTACTGGGGACGTATGGAGTCGACGTGGCATTGATCTGTGAGACCCACCTATCGGAAAATAAGAAGATGCGGTTCTGCGGATACGAGATATATCGCAACAATATGACAGCTGGCCGGGGAGGGGGCACAGCCATGTTGGTGTGCAGTAACCTTGTACACTATCAAACGACTTTACCGGCTATGGACTATATTGAATCCACTTCGATAGCTATTCCCACAGGGCGGAAACATATAGTGTTTACTGCTGTCTACAGAAGCACTACGGTCCCATTCACCATCGATGACCGGGACAGGCTCACGTCAAAAAAGGATTTCCTCGTAGCGGGAGATATTAACTGTAAACATACGAGCTGGAACATTCGCGTGTCCAATCAGGCAGGTCGGACACTGGCTGGCCAGTCAGCAATCAAGAACTACACAGTCCTGGCGACTAACGAGCCAACGTTCTACCCATCCAATTACAGGAACCTTCCCGATGTTCTGGATGTCATCTTGATGGATCTTGATACGCTGCCGGAAGAACTCGAAGCCTTAAACGAACTTGACTTCAACCATCTCCCGGTCTTTGGAAGGCTAGCCCTGTAGACAAACGCAAGATTGTCGTACCTTAGCAGTATGATCCCCATGAGTGACTGGGACGAGTATCGGAGGGTATTGACGGACTCAGTTCCATTGAACATGGAGGTAAACTCCCCAGAAGAAGTGGACAGTTCCATCACTCTTCTGACAGCCACAATACTCGAGGCATACCGAGAGACAACTGTATTCGAGACGCCACTGGGTTTGTTGAAGAGGGACAACCCGGAGCTGAGTTACTCGATAGCCCTGAAGAGGGAAGCGCGAAGGGAATGGCAGCAGCACCGGGATCCGAGGCATCGTGCAGAGTACAGTAGGCTATGAGCCCTTGGGCGTAGAAAGGCTAAATCTCTGAAGATCACCAAATGGAATGAGTATGTAGCGAACACTTTGGCTGGGGATGCCAACGTGTAAAAGGTGACGAGACAGTTCAAAGGTACGAAAGTAAAGGAAAGGACCACGGTCATCCACGAAAGGAGTGGGTTGAAATTCCGGGGCGAGGCCAAGGCAGAGGCCATTGCGGAATCCCTTGAAGACCAGTTCAGGGCTAACTTAGAGCCCCAAGGTGAACAGTTTACCAGGACAGTAAATAGAGTGGTTGAGGGTATATTTAGCAGATCCTGTTATAGAGATACCGCCCCCTATCACCAGAATGAAGTCACCCGCCAGGTGGAAAAGCTGAAGCTACGGAAAGCGGCAAGTCACGACAGGGTCTCGAACGAGATGTTGCGACACGTTCCGGAATGTGTAATCCAGCTCTTAACAGTGGCATTACTGGCAGGTTACTTCCCGGAGGTGTGGAATGTTGCCAACGTCGTTTCATTTCCCAAACCAGGCAAGGACTGCAAATTCCCGCAGAACAGGTGGCCCATAAGTCTGCTTAGCAGTGTAGGAAATATATTTGAGAAAATCATTCTGAAGCGATTGAAAGCCTTCGGCATTATCCCCGACATCCAATTCGGATTTCGAAACCGTCATTCAACGGTTTATCCAGTCCTCAGCCTAGTGGAGGACACGACAGAGAACTTTAATCAAAGGGAAATCACGCTAGCTCTACTCATGGATGTATTGAAGGCGTTTGATAAGGTCTGGCACGCTGGCCTTATTTACAAATTAATCCAGGCCAATTTCTCAAGGGTTTATTTACAACTAATCAAGAGCTTTCTAACTGGACGACACTTTCAAGTCAAGATGGAAGGTAAAAGGTCGCCTCTTCATTTGTACCAGGGCGGGGGTGCCGTAGGGGTCGGCACTCTCACCATTCCTATACACTGTGTATGTTGCTGACATCCCCATGGACCCGATGATCAAGACTCGGCTCCTTGCAGATGATACTCTGTTCTGCATTGCCAACAGGAACGTGAAGTACGCTAATCTCCACCTGCAGCGGTACCTGGACGAGTTTAGCAGTTGGCTGTAAAAATGTAGGATAAAGGTCAACGCAGAGAAATTGACAGCCATGATAATTACGAAGAGGAGACCCCAAGCCCCACCCCAGATTGTAGTGTTGGAGGAGGCTATCTCCTACAAGAAGTCAGTGAAATACCTCGGGGTGATGTTAGATTCCAGATTCACATGGAAGGAGCACGTAGTCTACACAAGTAAAAAGGCAATGGGGGCCTTCATTTCAAATTACGGCCTGTTCAAGAGCCCAGTGCTGGGAAACAACATCAAGCTGCTGTTGTTCAAAAGCTTAGTACAGCCTATTCTGGTATACGGATGTGAGGCTTGGGGGTGTGCTTCAGATTCTGTGCTAGATAATCTACAAGTAGTGCAAAACAAGGTGCTTAGGTGTATCTTAGGTGTGAACACCCAAACTAACAATGCGCACATACACGCTACCACCGGTAGTGCGACTCTACAAGAAATATTCCGGCAGCGAGGTGGCAAATTCTACAAATAAGCCCGCGAGGTAGAAGACAACGCCATAGTTAGAAGACTCGGCCAGTAAGACATCCGAGAGCCAAGGAAATACAAGAAGCCCCGGCTCGAATGAGCAAAACACCTACACACCTTCCCATTCAACCCTCTCCTACTAAACACTCCTGTTTCTCAGCATTTCCAAATCCTTGGGTCCTCATACCCACACTTCCCCATAAGCTAGAATCATTTTTCTTCACACCTGCACTTTCATCAAAGCCATGTTCGCTTAGTGTCTAATTTAATTTTTAGTATTTTCTTTCAGCTTGACTAGATCTTACACACTACACCAAACTCACTTCGGGCCTAACTGCGCTTGTGTTTCCATCCCAGTGTACGAAGGCTCGATCTAGAAACTCCACACAAACTCTGCTGCTCCCAACATACAAACCTTCACCCTCCAACTCTATTTTCCCTTCACAACCAAATCACACTTTTAGAATTAGAGGTTATGATCTGTGACTACAGATTGGTACTTTGGGCATAAACAAGCCGCCTACTTCCTCTGAAAGTCGCTTCTGACATTCAGAGCGAGTAGTTCAAGACAAACAAGGGAGCACCAGAATAATATATTTCTGACCACTTACGATCTAGGACTATCATTTCTTGAGAGGCAGTAACTGGCGGACCAATATGGCAAATTTATATAAAAAGTTATTTTTTTGCTTAAATTTATGAACGTGGTTGTTTTTCTAAATTTTAAATTCATTTCTATTTTATTAAAATTATTATGTTTGAAGTAATTTTTTGAGTGAATATAGATAAGTGACTTAGTTTAATTTATTTTTCTAGATTCGTTTATATAATATATATGCTTATTACTTAAAGCTAACAAAATATTGGTTTTATAAAAGGACATTTAAAATAAATGGTAGGGACTTTTTCACTACATTGTTTAAAAATGAAGATATTTACTCAAAACTCATAATGTATATGAAACGAAATAATATACAATAGCCAACCCGAGAGAGAGAAAAAAAAGAAGATCGATATTGGGTTCACGAGGGTCGATACTTCGTAAAAAAAATTCGACTTACCATTAAAATTTTTATATAAATTATTCATTTATAAATTTAGACCAATAAAAAAGGTAAATATAGACTACTGAGTCTAAAATTATAAAGATAGATCATTGCTGTAAAAATATTTCCTCAAATAAGTTAAAGAAAAAAGAACATAAGCTTTTTGAGAGACTTATTTATCTACTTACTCTATGGAATTAGAGAATTATTGCGTTAAAACTTAAGAACCTAGTTAGTATCTTTGTACAACTAAAGCTCACAAAATTGTATAAATACATTTGCTATTATCACCGAAACTATTGATTTATAAAGAAGAATTTCAAATAAAAGTTTAATTTTATTTTTAATAGTACTATAATTTAGCAATGATAAGTTATTTGGTATCTCAAATCGTTGCGCAGATCAGGAGATTTCCGCTCCTGTAAAGTACCCTGAAAGTAATTTTCATAGAAAAATGAAATTATATTTTTTTTATAATCTTAATCAACGCTTAGATACGATTTTTTTAAAAATCAAAATTGTTAGAGCCGATTTTGAGAAAATCAACTTTTTCTACTTTCTCCTTTCATTAAACTACTCTTAATTTTAGGGTTAAACAGACACACAGACAGATGGCAATGCAAAACCCACTCTTTAGGGTTCATGAGACGTCAACATCCATCAACATAGCAGGCTAGATTTTTTTACGGTCGCAAGATTTGACCTTTAGTGTTAAAAAAGTTAATATATATATTTGCGTTTAGCTTGAAAATTATTAGTTTTATAGAAATATGTTTCAAATAAATAATTTTATTATATATAGATATAGATACTTGTAATTATAAGTAATTTCATATCTCAAATAGTTTCGGATATGTGATAAAAAAAAATTTACTCATCAGACCAGACCCTTAAATTCATTTTGCCGAAAAAATGAGAGTAGCAATTTTGTTTATAATATTGATCAATGTTTAGAAGTGAAATTTAATCAAAACCGTTATAGCTGATTTTGAGAGAATCGATTTTTTCCTTTTTTGCCCTTCAGTAAACTACTCTTAATTTTAACGTTAGATATCCAATTCCAAAAATCACTCGGGGTTACCCAATTAAAAGCCTAGATACCAAGTTTTAGCCTGATCGGTAAAATAGTTTAGGCTCTAGTTCGAGGTACAGACAGACAGACAGACGGGCGGAGATTCAAAACACTCTTTTTCGGTCATGAAACGTCGAAATTCATAAAAATCTTGAGTTCGATTTTTTGTTGACGTTCACAATAATTCTCTCACCAAGGAATCAAGAGAAAGTAAAAATCCGGGCCCTGTTTATAAGATTAAAACCAAATAACATAGCTTGAAGTATTTCCTAATTTGTTTTATAAATAAAAATCTTGGTTTTAATAATTAATGAAGAAACAACCGGTCCAGTCGTTCCAAATAAAATGTACACACAAATATGTTTTTTGCTTTAACTCACTATAAGTTCTTAGTATTAAATAGGAAAAAATATATATTTATACTAAATTTTTAAATGATATGTTATTAAAAATGAAAATGAGCACTTATTAGTCAGGAGAGAGAAAATAAACACCTTAATTGCAAATGGTATGTGGGCCAGAGTCAAGGTCGCCGGTGATACAATAATTATTTTATTATATCAATTAAGTGTTTCTTATATTATTCATCTAGACCAGAGGGTAAATAGGACACCAAGCACGGAATATTGTATGAAATACTTAATTTATTATAGCTTGTATTGGTGCCAGAACGCTTCGTTGTTACTGTACTGAATACTAGTGATTAGAAACTCTAACTATATAATCAAAAGTAACCAGATAAGGAGGATATATCGTAAGAAATCCACCAGCTTTCTCCCCCCGGATAAAATATAGGAAGACAAACTATGAACAATTGAACATCCCAGTTCCAGTGATTCCGTTCATGCATCAATTTCTGATATCTCATCTCATAGTCAGGAGTGTTAACAGTTCCACTAAACTGCCAGTTTGGTTAATTATCGTATTTTAAAAGTATCCTGGATCCTGCCACGGAAAGTATCCCCATCAAACACGGTGGGGGCAAGCAGCCTACATGTCTTTAGAAGTGTCGTGAAGGATTGAACGTCACTAATTAGAGGAAAGGTGACATTGTTTCTCTCCTCCACCCACCCGTCCGTCTGTCTATCTGTCTGCCAGAAGGGCATCACTCGATACTTGGTTTGGAAGCGAGGAGGAAGAATAAAGAAGTTCAAGAGGGGGCAACTCACGTCAACTTGATGGGTCGGCCATTTTGAGAACATCAGAACCACAACACGACATCGTCAATACCCTCATAAGGGAGACCTCGTACAAAGAAATTCTAGAAAAATGATCCTTACGCACCGTTTAAGATGAAACGTTAACGCACCAATGCCCAACTATCATTGGGGATAAACCGCGCTCGAAAAGAAAACTACAGCCGCTATAATGTTCAAGTTTATTCTTCCAACAATATTGCACACTGAGTGCAGCTTGTCGCATGTCAAAGTAGAATATGTCAATACGAGACTTTTTTTTATTTCCTCAAGTGGGTCTAGAATTGCTTTTATTTCTTTTAAATATAACTCTCTTGAAAAACGCCATTTAACTATGACATTAAATCATTCCGTTCTTGATGGTTTGATCTTTCTGAAGACACCGTCCAGTTTTTAGGACGTTCTTTTGTGGATGGATTGGGCAGTGAGGGGCGGGGTG
>CABFVX010006389.1:9363-34542 GCA_902151425.1 Timema shepardi
CCCCCCCCCCCACCGTGCTCTTTGCTGGCATACATGTTAATTACGATAATGTCTCAGGTATTAGACAACTAGAATTTATATGAAATATACCAGGATTTGCGTGAAGGGAGAGTGGAAAACCGTGTAGTCAAAATACCTTCAATACATCCCGACCGGCAAACCAGACTGACCGTTTCTACACTGGCGCGGGTAGTACGTGGACAGACCAAGGGCATGCCAGAATAAGCCAGTAGTCGCCAGTATCTTCTGGGCTGGTGGTCGACCACGGGAACAGACAATGAATAGCGATATTATAAAGTATTCCCGAACCATGGTTCCACGGAACACCGTCTCTTGTGCACCTGTACAAACATTGGCTCGTTCAGACTGCGATGTTGTGTTTTAGCTTGATCGGGGAATTTATATTGTTAGGGGAGGTTTCTCGCCCCCTAGCTCGAGTCGTTCCAACGCGCTCCCCTCACCCCTACAGAACAAGCGCGTCCTCCATGCATGGAGGGTGCGGGATGGGTGATTCATGGAAAGGCCGTGTGCTCAGCGCACAATTATCGAGCCTTCACCAGAGGGCGGAGGTAGAGATGTGAGACGGAAAATTTTCCAAATCTGAAAATTTTTAATTACTATTTCTCTAAAATAAATTCTACTTATTAAATTGAACCAATGTAATCGAGATATAGGCTATATCCCAAATGTCAAAGTTTATACTTATGATACATTTCTCCTAAAGGCGTTAACACCAGAAACATCATCAAACGAGCTTCGGTGGCCACACAGTCTAACGCGCTACTCCTGCAATAGACTAGACTGCCGATGACAGGGAAATTGGTTTCGATCTAGGTCGGGTGCACTAAAGGAGGTTTTCCCTGAATTGCTTTTCATTCTACACACAAATGCGGGTTCAATTCCTCTAAATTCAACCCTCCTCATCCTTAACACATTAGCACAATTACTACATAAGCTTATAACCAGAATGAGTAGTAAGATGTGGTGCTAAAAAAAATTAAAAAATGCAATTCTTTCTAGACCCGTCATATTCATCGTAATGTTCATAAATTATACTTCAATTCTTTTTATCATGAATAAGCTAATTAAAATAACTTAAAGGCCCCCCCCCGATCTACCGTGCTTCCTGTCTACCCCTCCTCCACCCCTGTGCCCCCACCACTCTTCTTATAACCCACTCGACTCTTAATACACTATATGTTGTAGTATAATAGGCTCTAGGTGCAGACCGTTTTCAAGTGATCATTTAAAAATAAATAACAATGGATTGAAATCATACCATGCCGGTATATCAGTTTTGACTCTTTGTAAAGCACACTTTTAAGTCAAATATAATGCAAAAATCACTTTAAACTTAAAGAAGCTTTTTCTCTCTCAATGAGTCAAAAAATTGTTTATTAACATGGCATGATTTAAATTTATTGTTATACTGTTTATATATTTCCGCGCATCAATTTTTAAAGTGTGTATGACAAATAAATGTTCTGGCATGGACTGGCTAGAAGCGTTAACCGTAAAATTTTGGCAGAAGTAAAAAAAAAAACGGAAAATGTAAAAAACAAACAAAAAACTATCCAGTGTGAGATGGTGCTAGGTCACAATCAACTTACTTTATATTTAAGTAAAGGTAACGTAACGTAAAAACGCGATCAAAATACAGTCTAGGAATTTGATTTTTCTTTTACATACAAAAATGAAACTCTTGCCTTTAAGAGTGTTAAGACTTGAAGTACTCGCAATTGATGATTTTTGTGGCTACAAAATCAAATATGAGAAGAGGCCACGATGTGTTAATGTTCTCCCCTCTTACGCTACGTTACGTTACTTGAAATCACTTCTAGTTAAAATCACGAACATTTGTGTTTCGTTACCTCTCCCTTACTTTACTGAAGGCGCTGTTTTGTTCCTCTCTTTGTTACAATGTTAAATCAATTGACTCGTACATAACGATATTCGTCAATTTGGTTATCTCAGAACTCGTTTTGAGATTTAATTATTTTTTTTAGCACCATGTCTTGTCTTACTACCTAACCGTTCGGGCTATGCATTTATTTACTAGTTACACTAATGGACTAGGAATGGAAAAGGTTGGATTTAGAGGAAGTATACCCGAATTTGTGTGGAGGGATAGTGGAAAACCATTTTGGGGAAAACCTTGGTACATGTGACCGGGATTTACCCGATCTCCCTGTCATCGGTAGTCTAGTCTAATATGAGAGTGACACCTAAAGTATGCGGCCACCGAAGCAGGTGAAGTGCAAGTTGTTTGTAATGTTAATCTACATTAGGGTGAGTTCAAATATATCGTTGCAAAAGAGCGGATGTACGTAAGGCAATATCATCTTTTGTGCTGTAAATTTCTGATACATAAACAAATATGGAAGTATCTTATTCCCGGGCCCTTCTTAGCTCTCGGGACTAATTCCCCCGGCTTGACACTTCTAGCTTCTTGACCCGCCCTCCTGTCCTCCTCATAGCAGTCTACTGTGTTACTCTCTTCCTTCGACCCAATTCATCTCGACTGTGTTCTTCTTTTTTAGAATAGAGTAAGCTCAGCATGTTACCCAAACCTTGACGTCTCCCAAGTGGCGAATACCGCGGAGCCAACTCTCGCAGCATTTATGGCCATATATATGATCGAGATTCTTTGGTCATTCAATCCAAACCGATTGGTTAACCCCGAGACTAGACTATAAACATTGCCAATTTTAAAAATGACACTTTGCGGCCAAAATTGATAACATTGTATTAGTACTATTTGATTGTTATAGATAATGTATCAAAAGTGACAACTGCTGATCACATGACCTTATGTGTGAACACACGAAAAAGATATTAACTTTTCTAGCTCTTAGATTAAAACCCTTCAAATGGAAATTTAACAGTAACTGAGACCCGCCTCGGTGGCCTACTTATAAAAATCAAAAGATACGTGTGACTCGCTGCTGTCCTGCCAATGGTTGTATGTTCGGGGAAATGCTCGCGGAGGCGTCCAGACTAGAACAAGACCGAACACGAACATCCTTTGATGCGACGTGCATAAACCGACAACTGGTGGATCGGGGCTGAACAGAACAGCGAACACATTTTGTTAGAATTATCTGTTCGGAAAACCGTTCATACTTGTCGCAAACATGATCGTTGTTCTGTTCTAATCTGGACGCGGCTTTAGGGATGCGAAGTGGTAAACATTACTCTTTTTTTCTTGATCAACACTTTCAGAAAGACGTGATTTCTATAATCTTTCCGACAGTTCCCAGAATTATTTTATTTTAAAAAGCGATCGAACGAAAAGTAGGCCAGGGAAGAATAAGACGAGAAGATTGAAAGCAAAGAAGGAAAGAAACTGTGCGATATTTCTAGAACGGAAATCCTTTCAATTTCCATCTTCTTTTCTTATTTCCACTCGTCATTTGTGTCGAAAAGGTCGTAGAAGATAGCTCATTGTTATTCTTTACCCATTGAGCTAATGTCCGACTGATACTCCAGTTTATGTGTGAAGGGGACATTTTGACCTAAATAAAGTCGTCGCTAAGAGAATAAAACAAAACGTGACTATAAAGGGTTTTGGAAAAATGTTTAAACAATTTTCTGCAAAAGGAATGACGTAAAAATTATTCCCGTTTTAAATCTAATGCAGATGGTTGAATCGCCATCTTCAGAAACCATGGTTTATAATCAAATAAAAATATGGACAAGTCAAATCTTATTGTTAATTTAAGAGGTATTTTAACTTGTACATGCGGAACTAGATATCTAACTTAAATCTCGAACAGAGACAGCGCCCAATACCACGGCCGTAGATTCATAACAGTGGAATCAATTCTATATTTTCCGCCAATGCCGAGAATACAACTCGGGACCCTTAGTTCACTTGATAAGAGTTGCTTACGACTGAGGCAAGGGTCAGACCTCATGTCATATTTAATACCCAACCGGCACTCATCATCTATAAGATAAAACTCGCACTTGTGGCCAACTTAATATTTTTTCCGTAAAGATAAGATTAGGCCCGCTATATAAAACAACAATATTAGTCCTATACCCCTTCCCCCAAATTGGAATATCTTGATAATGAAACGATATGAATGTCGGGCATTAGATCTTGTGCCATGAAGTCATTATAATTATTGGCCGTAGTGTGTGTAAGTATAAACCGTATCTTTTGGGTGTTTGGTTTCATTAAACGTGATAATTAATAAAACAAATGTTCACCCATTCATGCACTGCCAAACATTGCTTATATTTGGTGCGCAATTTCAACAATTTTTGAGAATTAATTCATGTCGAGTAAAGAGTACAGATTTGCTATGCTCTATGCGAAAATCACAGTCCAGAAATTCCCAAATTTTATATTTTTACATCGTTTATAAAAATAAAAATAAGGTCGCATTGTATGTTGGTTGATCAAAATGCCCGCGGGCCGCACACAATCATGTATAGGGAGGGCTATATGCGGCCCGCGGGCTGCGAGTTGACATGCCTGCCCTAAACACTTATTCCAGACCTGCCTTATCTTTTTTCATTCGCTTAAATAAAAAGTGAATTGGTTAGTAAATAAATGAACTCTATTGCAAATATAATCCCTAACGATTGTTTACCTGTTATAACAAACCCGGCTTGTGTCTGTCTCGTCTCTGTTGGATGTTACCATGGTTAGTTGAGCCAACAGCCGGCGCCGCAGTGCGGGCAGCATGACGTATTGAGCCCAGGCGCTCGGCTGAGTTATATCAAACATAGTCGTGCACTAACATTGTGGTAGGGAGAAATATAGTTTGAGTGTGTACAGTTTTATAGCAGAAATGAATATGTTTTCAATATATATGTTTAGTTTAATTTTCCAAAGTTCTTGAATAGTCTAATATCTGTTAAAATTCCGAAATGTCAATAATTTTACTTATTTTAGCATACTTTTTTGTTGTAAAAATTGCATAAATATGTATCTTGCTAGGGTGTTCTTTTATCCCATTGGAGCTATGTTATTTGTTTAAACCAGCATTGGTGGTCGCATGGCTTAACACGTCACTCGCAATAAACTGGATTGCCTGAGGTGGAGGGATTTGGTTTTGAATCCCGGTCGTGTCTACTGATGAGATTTTTCCCTGAGTGATTTCCAATTTTCCTTCCATGCAAATGTTCAAGTGGTACCCGCGGCCGTCGTGTTGCCCGGAAAGTCATTTGTGTGCGCTCGCGACTGATCAACCAGCATTTTAAAATATGGTGGTCAAACGTATCGAACAACGTAGCACTGTGAGAGCCATCTATTATCGCATCACTCACTGACTAGCCATTCTACAATAATACAACCATTCGCCAGCCTTATTCTTCCAGATATGAGAAATTGTCCGATGAAATGCATTGCCAATTGACATGTATCCATTTGAGTGCTGATTGACACTTAATTTTTTTTATCGAAATCATATTATATTAATTTTCTATAAAAACTTATTTGTCTTCCTTTCTTTAATTTCAATTATGTTGTTTCTTACTATCTTATACATCCAGTCATGAGTCATACTCCCCCAGGTCAAATAGAAACTTTTATTCTAGCCTTAAAATAAAGGGTAATTTATTGATAACAGATTTTTGAAAGTTCTCAAAATATTGAAAATAACTTTAATAATATTTGTCAAAATACATAAGCCTGTATGGCGAGTATGTATATAGGAAGACGTTATCCATTCTTTAACCACCCCGTGTACATTATATATTAGAACATATATGTATAGTAGACAAGTTTTTAGTTTGAAGTACAAGGAATATCTTTTAAAAAATTGAAATATCCCAAATTTAAACTAACTATTTATGAGTAGGCTCTATTTACGCAGATGGTACATAATAAATCTATAGTTTAAAAATATGCTACATATTAACACACATTTTCATACGCTTTATAAAATCCACATACTCTATACATACAGAAAACTTTAAACACAAAACAAAAACTTTGAAAAATTAACATAAAAACATTGCGGAATCAAATTCTTGAGAACACGCAACGGGAAAGTTTACTCCTTCGCTTCCACTCTGGGGGTCGAGTAATTAATTGCATCGTCACACAGAAACATCCAATAATCTAGGAAACTTTATTTGACATTCGGAATTTAACAAAGATTGTCAAGCTAGATTAGTGGACACTTTGGCATAACTAATACATTAAGTTGTAATCGGATTTATGAATTCGACATATTGTTTTATGTTTTGCAAAAACAATAACACCTATACAAATTCTAAAAACCATGCTTTCTTTTGGTTTGCATGCAATAACGAGGCGATAATATTATTTATGATGTAATAATGCCCAATATTTGAAAAATAATGGCATTTTATAAGTTATTCTCTCATCATCTCATTTTCAACTCTACCCTAGAGATGAAAAATAACACTACGCCCTTAGTTACCCTTGATGGACACCAGGTAAACCCACAATTTCAAGAAAATCTAATTTGTTATCGAGTGATGTGCACGCGCGTGGCTCTAGTTGTGAATTGAAAACGTTTTGTACGCGCTATTTGAAAATTTATCAGTGAATCAAATGTTATCTTGTTATATTTATAGCAAATATGAAGATAAACGAGTTATTGACATTCGCACTGATTATTGAATAAAAAACAACTTTTATGAGATTAGTGATTACCTGTTCGGTGATAAAAATATTAATTAATATAAATACTTTATTAAGATAATATATAATTGAATATTTACCAAAACAGTGTGTTGATTAATTTTGCAATGCTTAGTATATCAGGAATTATGTACATATGTGTCTAGCATCTAACTCAAGATAATTATGCACGTTTTTTAGTGCGTCAAAGTTAATATTGCCAGAAAATACTTCTCCTAAGTGAAAATTATGTCTGGGCAGTATGGTATTATTTTATGTTCCTGGCTTCAGATGAGCATTTGCCTCTAATTTGTTAAATAAATTAATGCACTTTGAAATGTATATGAATTAAATAAAAAATGTTTTGCTAAAGTCGCTTGCAAGACAGTTTAAATGTAAATTCTGGCAACAATTCACATCATCATAGCCCAGCTACGAGTTATTCCCTCATTCTGACTTTCTTAACTCGTGGCTTTAACTGTATGTCGATTAGATCACTACTTATGTACCATGTTCTATCACGTTCATTATATAGATAGATACATTTTATATACTTCATTCACGGTAGGAGTTTACCTCTGAAAGGTCTTTTTTCTTACCAATAGCCTACTATATAATAGATTTCTGGTAGGGAAAAAAGTCCTTTCATAGGTAAACTCCTACCGTGAACGAACTTTAGATATAATTTATTGACACTGTCCAATATAAATAATATATAAACTATTACTATGAGCTTGCTGTATTACGAAGTATTTGAATGGCAACTACCTTCTTCGACTTCGATAAATGATTTTAGAACGACAGTCTTCGAAAGGTCCATAAAAAATGGCCTTTTCCTTGGATACTCGCGCGCTATGCAGAGACAAGGGCAGTTAGTTGTCTGTAAAGCCTTGGACTGAGACGACTCACCGACCAATGAGAAGGTAGCAAGGGAAACAGCAGCTCAGAAAATAATTAGGATGTATACACCAGAAAGGGTAAAAAGGAAGGTGAGGGGAAAGTGGTAGGAAAGAGAGGGGGCAGAAACTTTCCCGCAACTTATGATAAAATAACAAGCTTTTGCTTCTTAGTGAAGCCTGCACTACCGTAAATTGGAATATAAGGATTTTAAAAGTTTCAAAACTGTAATTAGCTTCTTGTACGCCATTATAATGTATGGAGAGCACGAATGAACCTTAAAAATAAAGAGTTCGTGAAATATAAGTGTATTCGATGAAGACTTGTTCCTGCAAAGATAATGTATTTGCTCTATACCAGTATACATATAGGAAGGTGCGGTGCGGGCATATATACACACACACGCACGCACAACACCCTAGTATACTCATACAGGTATAACTTCATTAACTGTGTTTTATTCGCCACGTTCTAGTATTTTGGGTCGGCATAAAATTGAATTTCTCCTGCACACAAACTCTCCCGCACTACCCCTTGGTGTGTGTGGTTTCATAACTTCAACATTCTCCTCTCTTTTCTACTACCGGCTGGCCAGGCCTGTCGTATTGAAGGGGAGGTCCTGGCTCGATTCCCGCCTGGTTGGCCCGCACGTCCATCATAGACTCTGCCTTAAGATGTGAGGGAAGAATGACCCTGGGCTCGGGACGATTTGTGGATAGCTCAGTGGTCACAACATTAGTGGACTAAGCTAACGGTCTCGGGTTCGATTCCCGTGTCCATGTGTCATTTTTTCATTTTCAGAACATGATATTTAGATGCGAGTAAATCCTCGCTAAAACAAACATAATAGCTCTGGCTATTTGATTCTTAAAAGTTTTTTTTCCTATAGAGTTTTACATTCTCCGTGCAACAAATTCGGGTGCATTTTCTTTTAATTCTACCTTTATCATCCCTACACCAATGGTGTTGCCACTGTTAAATCCATGTACATGAGTGACCAAATACACTTTGACAACTAACTTTTCTAGTTCAATTCACTTGTATAAAATTTAATATATCTACATTATTTATGTATATATTATCTTAGCTACATTAAGATTGTGCCTTGTCAAATCAAAATGTTTACCAACATATGTCTTTTTGTGTCACTTTCGAAGACGAAGTAAAAATAATAATCGACAGTTTGATGCTGGTAAACATTTGAGATACTGTTCCGTAACTTTTCCAACCTGACTATCCAACACTCTCGTGTCTGAAGTAGTCAAAGGGTAGGAATCCGGATGACACGCAACAGTTCTTGACTTGCCATTCGTTGCGTGACTCCGCGAAATAATCCGATCTGTTCCGACGCCAGATCAGAAAACTGATGGTGCTGCGGGTGTCTACATTTTGCTTTATTTTTAGGTATAGGGGGTATTAGTGCATGGGCTCTTCTGATTGCAGTAGACTGTACCCACTCCTATTCTTCAGGTCGTCCTCGTCTGTTGGACACCGCAAAGAGAAGCACAACTTGGTATTCTCGGCCACATCAGTTCTCAATTCTCTGTATTACAGCTTTTATGGGAATGAAAGGAAACTTTATAATATACTGTTTACATTTCTAGCTCTTGTTCTCATTTGCATGGTTAATTAAACACATTTTGACGCAACACAAGCGCATGCTAATTTTATTTTAATATCTACCGTTCTTCAACTGTAGCCTAGGGATTCATGGGTGCTTTTACTATATTCATTTATAAATAAATAGCGTATGCCTAGGGTAAGTTATAGCTGTTAAGTCGCATCGAATACAATTTGACCTATTTAGTATTTACATTCGAGGGCAATTTTGAACTCAAATTTTTTTAAAATTTTTTAAACTAGAAACTGAATAATTGGCGGGACTGCGCCAGTGAACTCATTATGTATTATGTATCTTGCTCACTTTCGCATCCTATGAATACTTAAATCCGTTCTAACTGGGGTTCGAACCTGTCATGAGTGATTGATCAGTGCCTGAGAGAGAGAGAGAGAGAGAGAGAGAGACACATTTGGATATTTCTACGCTATAGTTCAAGACCTTGATATAAATCATATAATTTATCTCCGATATTTTGATATTTTCGTACCCCCGAGGGAAAATCACCTCAATACTCCTGGCTAGGATTCCTACACCGAAAAACCATACTAATCTAGACTAACGCCTTTTGCCTTGTTCACACCGATGTGAGTTACTTATTATAATGATCCTTTTCATCCCTTTCCATTAGATTAAATCGTTAATAGCCCATGTGTTGAGCGTACCAATTAAAAAACAGTAAGTTTTCCAGAATAAATTTACCGTGTTAATTGTCGTGGACCGCCAACGGTGGAAGAAGTCCCGGAACTGCTCTTGTTTTCTTGAAGTCATTCCTTCCCCTCCCGGTCGTCCGACCGCGGTGTTACCTGTACGTTATACTGCCCCTGAATTATTCATGGTGATGTAAGGTGTAACAATCTACCCTGCGCCTCTCGCCTTTTCGGGAAGTAAGAAGGGTAATACAAGGTCTCACAGACACCAAAGCTCAGTATGTAGTCCGTTGTCTAACTAAATCATGTGTCCCGGGTTCGAATCCTGGCATGACCGAAAAATATAACTTTGGTTAAACTGACAGGTAAAGTACTTGTGGTCGTGTCTATTCTAGAATTAAAGAATAAAATAGATTTAGTAGCTTTAACAACTCTCTAGTATTAACCTTCTTGAAGCGATTCCATAACACCTCACATTATTGTTTAAATTGGTTTACGGTTTCTTTACACGAACGTTTTTATTATGTCCCTGCGTGATCGCATCTTCGCCAGATTCTACAGCACGTGAGGACTGAATTTGAACCCAAGTTATCAGAGGTCATATTCTAAAATATTCCTCGACACTCTTGACCATGGAAAAGGCAGATGTTTAATGTTAATCTTAATATTATATTGATCTTGTAGAAACATAGCTTTAAAAATGATTGTGTTCATCATCAAGGTTAGGTCTGTGGTCACACGCCTGAGATAATTTTATTTTGCATTGGGGTTATCCATTCTCTATTCAGGCAAATGCAGTAATTTCTTTTAGCCAGTACTGGCACTGTAGAAGTTAGTACTCGCGTTACAAGCAATCTGGGAACCAGAAATTATTGCTATTGGGTACTGGGGCAAACCCACCTTTTTGCACGTTATGATACTGACTATCCTATACCCAATCTACTAGACCTCATACCGTCAAAATATCGTTTTGTGAGTGGAAAAAGTCAAATGGTCAAAAGACATTAGTTAAAATTATATTTTTAATTTAGCCACAGGTGTAGCGAATGAGGATATAAATTAGCCACACCATGTAAAAATTGAAAAATTAGGTTGCTCACATTAAAACACACTGTTTGAACAAGTCACATTTCATTGCTTCAATTTGTAATATTGTAATATCAAAGTGGATTGAATCACGTAAGAGCTTGAATTCAAATTTGAAGTATTTGAGATCAGAAAGGGGGCGGTTGGGGGTTAATTGGATGGCAGTGTTGTGTCAATGACTCATTCAGAAAGCAGGATGCTTACATTGGTTTGCAGGAAATGTCAAGTTACAACCAGCACACGCCGTCAGGAAAATATTATTTTAGCGTGAGGGCTGGTAGACTAAAATTCGCCACACTTTTACGGCAAACTCTCCGCTTGTAGCGATTGGTGAAGGGTAGTCCATGCCGGGTGTAAGGCGTCACTCTCGCAATAGACTGGACTGCCGATGACGAGTAGATTGGGGCTCAAATCCCGGTCGGGTGTACTGAGGGTGGTTTTCCACTCTTTATTTACGCAAATGTGGGTATTTTAAACTAATTTAACCTTACTTGTCCCTAGAACATTACTATGATTAGCTTATGTTTTTATAACCCGAACGTTTAGTGACAAAAAAAAGTTGAAAATTGACGCCTTAGCACGGGAACTAAACCTTGATTGGCTTGGTGGGCTAATGTTCTAGCACTCATTATAAACATAAATATTTAAGAGCCGGTATGGATGAATATTATTTGTCTGGCCGATGAATATTTGTATCTGGTCGATAAGTTAAAAGTGCGTCTTATGACTGCCAGATAGCATTTATCTTCCAGATAAAATGTATTTATCCGTCACATTTTTTATCGGGATACCTGGTAACCTTTATCTGAAAGTTAAAATGGGCGTTGCTATAGTGACGCGTTGTTTTTAACGAATAGAACAGATTCGCTTCAGTGGCCGCGTGGTCTAACGCGCTACTCTCGCAGTAGACTAAACTGCCGATGACGGGGAGATTGAGGTTCGAATCCTAATCGGGTGTACTTAGGGGTATTTTTCCTAAAATGGTTTTCCACTTTCCCTCCACGCAAATGCTGATTCACTTCCTATAAATGTAACCTTCCTAATCCCTAAAAACCATTGGTGTAATTAGTATGAACATAAGCATATTAGTCCGAACGTGTGGTGCTATAAAACATATTTGTAGATTTGCTTAGGAAAGTAAATCACGTTGATTAGTAAAATAAAACCAAACACTCAAGATACTATAGAGTCCAATTCTCATAGGAAGAACCTTACCTGACAACTATAACTACTCTCACGCATGCATTCGTCAAGTCAGTTGATCTATAGCTGTCACTTTTAGTATATTATCAACATCTACAAAATATGATATAGTACAATGTTATTAATCTTGACTGCGAAATAAAGTGTCTGTATTTTCCAAAGGATTCTCCCTACAATAATCCAATCCTAGCTTAGGTCAACACAGGTTAATGCACCAGCCCCTTCAGTTGGCTCGCCGGTTTATTAGGGGAGTCCCAGTCTACTGTGTACTTCTGAAAGGGGAAACGGGGAGGGTTGTATTCTTGTCCTGCCTCGCGTTCTATTTCCCCTTCCCTTGCGAGGTTATGATATGAATTCCTGAGCAACTGATCGATCCCCTTCTCTTTGCGGAGGGTCCGTTTGCCCGTTGTTCAATCAATACAAACTCTGCCATGCACGCGCGCTTAACACGCGAGGTAAGTTGAGAGTAGAACAGCTGTCAAGTCAGGCAAGTTAAGTTGAGAGGAAAATATACCGCAATCAAACTTTCTGCCACGTCATACAAGTAGAGCTTTGAGTTGATTATTTAAACCAGGGCTGGCTAATCTTTCTGAAGGTTTCATGACCAACAGCTTGCTCATAGAAAATTTGAATATTCTCGCGTTTCACTTGTTTGCACCCATGATCTAGACAAACACAAATAAAATAATTATTATCATGATTGAATTATTAGGTTAAATGCTATGCACTATACAAAAATATCCATTTGACAACTAATATTATGTATATTTAAATTACATTTTAATCATAAAATTATGATTAGATCTAACCTGCAAGATTAACAGCGAGAAATAGTCGGATGGGGTCTAAAGGTGACTGGAGGGAGGGGGAGAGGTTGTAAAATAGTATAGATTTATTGCATTTGCTCGTTACCAGCTATTTAAAACTCACGGTACTTGACCCTTTCGGTCAGTGATTGATCCTTACTTAGTCATGTCAATTGATTTTATTGGTAAACGTGACAATATTTGGCAGGCGTATGTATACGTAACTTTTCAACCGTTGCAAGAAAGCCAATAAAAACGTTTCCTATGTTGACATTGTTTTACCTTATAGCAATATAGCAATATCCAAGCAATAAATGTAAGAGGAAAAAGGCTTTTTGTTCGCACCCATTGAATTAGCTTACCTTTTCTATGTATTTATGCTCTAAAACAAGTTTATTGGGGAAACTAAGTGGTGCCCCTAAAATATCATCAATAAAGTTAGGGAGGGGAGGTTTTAGGAATGTCATTTATAGACTTCTTGAATAAGATGATGATAGAAAATCACAATGTGAAAATCTATCCTTAGAAAATATGGTTGAAGTTGAACAGGGTCAAAGCCAAACACAATATCCTTTTCGTAAACACATCAAGTCATTGTCCATTTTGTTGAGCTGTTTTTTATTTAGTCGACAAGGGACTAATTTTCTCAGCGGGTGATTACACTAGAATGCCGGTATACCAAGCTAAAGTCTACTTAGTTTTAACATACACGCTGACAGTAAAGTTCCTGCTGGGACTATTCTGGTCTCTAAACACTTTGAGCTACTCGTGACTCTGTAAACCTGGTCTTAACCCCGCAGTAATTGTGACTAGACGGCTAAATCCACCTTTAACTTATGTTAACTAGATTAACGAGAAGTGTGTTACTCAACTTTGACCCTTAGAGATATCCCAACGTTTACAAACTGGAGCAGAACTGTAAAGAGCAGCTCTCAAATTGGTGGTGATCGAGTTGGTCCAAGTTCCGATCACGTTCCTCGAGTTTTAATGCAATTGTTATGTTTGCTGGTTGCTACAGCGCATGCAACGTTTGTTTTGGTAATTATCGACCTGATCTCTGACTACCTTCGTGCAAGAAAGTAATTCAATCCAAGTTGTATGGGATAAAATTGCTTTTCAGACATTCTGTTTTTAATTGTTGGTCTCGCCAAGACCACAATTAGCTTTTTATGAAAGTTGAAAAACGACATCTAGACATGGGATCCAGATCCCAGAATTCTGGCATAGTGCCTCGTTTTTTTTAACCACTTAGCTACTATCTAGGGTCATTTTTCACTTGCTAGTGCAGGAATGGGTGTAGGTGGAAATATTAAGCTAAGCGTCAGTTAGTATAGATATAGCTTAGTTTGCATCGTATCTACTTACTAACCTATAAAGTGTCTGTTCAACTCCCCATAAGGTCGACAGTTTACTAATGGAAAGCATGGTTTATTCATGGCTTTCACCTCAGTGAGCTATAACAATAAAACCTTAATACTAAAATTGTTGGATTTATTTCTAGTTTATTTTATTCCATCTAAAGTTGGATATTGCCTAAAAATGAATTTTATATAGAATCTTGTTTAGTGATCTAAATTTTACGTGTCTTGCGCCTCAAATACCACTGTCTTGTAGTTCCCCCCTATTTAATTCTCGGATTCCAATTCTCCCACTTATTAGCTGGAAATGGCTTCTTATTTAAATCTTGATACCATAAACATCATTTCACTCTAAACTTACTGTTTACCCTCACGCGGCATTGTTTCTAATCCTTAAAAACTCGACTTTTTCTTTAGCTCATGCTTCTAAGAGGATTTTTAAAGACACGTTTCATAACTAAGTACTACTTGTTGTGGAGAGTTAAAATACTACTAAATATATAAATTATTACTTGAGATAATGGATGGTATATTTTTAATAATTTTAGTAACTCAACTGTTTACTTGTTAATAACTTGAAAACTGGCTGAGAAGTTATATATATTAACATAGGATATCATATTTTGACTTGCTGCTATGTGATGGAAGTGGAAAAATCTTCATGGACGTGTAAGTGTTGACTACTTGAAGCTGTTTCCAATCACGGTCCCAGTGTCGTGGGGATTTTTTCAGCCATTTCACAATTTATCCTTGTACTTTGTTACCGTCATATTTGAGTATTTTCAGGCCTATCGCCTATTTACCTACTACTCGATAAGTGTGTGGGCCGCAACTAAGGTCTCCGCTCTCGTGTTTCAGGAAGAAGATCGAGTGTATCGGCAAGATGACGCAAATGACCCAGGAGGAGATAATGACTAACAGCAAGACGGTGGTGCAGGGTCTGGAGGCCCTCAAGAACGAGCACAATTCCATACTGAACGGACTGACGTCAAGCCTGGAGCTGGCGTCTGAGCGGGCGCAGCAGGTCAACGTCGTCGAGGAAAAGACGGGCCTCGTCCAGAAGAATCTGGACATGATCGAGCTGGGACTTGGAGAGGCGCAGGTCAGTCATTCTACCTTGACTCACGTCAAAGGTAACCAGCTCAGTCATTGAAAAGAAGTACAACCCGAACGGGTAGTAAGACTCGGTGATAAAATATATTTTTTATAGGAAATAAACCTTTTAATTTAAAGCTTTAGTGAAAATGAGTTTTTCCTCCAGATATTTTTCTTTTAAGAGAGGTGTTAAGAACTCAGCATTCCATAATATTATTTAGGGCACCACCTTGTGAAAAGGAGATATCCTCACTCTGTAGTATTTCTTATGGGAAATTTCAAAACCAACATACAAACCTTTATTGTATTAAAAATAATTGTTGTGCTCCTAAAGATTTAATTCATTTAATGAAAGATAGTTTTATACTCTTACAGTAAACTCGCTATTATCCCAGCCCCGCTTATCCGAGGTACTCATTCTGTCAAAAGTGTCCAATTTTAATACAATTTAATTAAATATTTTATTCAATATATACAATATACAATTGGTAATGTAATTTGTTTTAGTACATTAATAATTTGAAATTTACAAACCATGCACACAAATGCAGTACATTCTAGTGATTTATAACCTCTACGTGCTATTTTAATTTATAACCTATAAACCCTACACACTCCGTATCATCCGAGGTAGACTCGAACCCAATTACCTCGGTTAGTCGCAAGTCTACTGTAATAATTTCCTTTGATCACATAACTGTTATTATTTGTGTTCAACGTCTTTTAAATGGAGCCAATTCTAACTTTTCATACAACTTTTTAAAACTATAAAACTTGAAACTTTTAATTCAATAGGGTCATTTTGATTATACCTTTGACCTCGATTTTGACACTAACCATATTTTGAATTAACAAACCACTTTATAAATAGCGCGAGATTTCTAAACTTTAGTGAATCGTCTCAGCACTCTGTTAGTTGGTTCAACTCTTTGGTAGTTGGTTCAACTCTTTGGTAGTTGGTTCAGCTCTTTGGTAGTTGGTTCAGCTCTTTGGTACTTGGTTAAGTGCTCTGGTAGGTGGTTCAGCTCTTTAGTACTTGGTTCAGTGCTCTGGTAGGTGGTTCAGCTCTTTAGTACTTGGTTCAGTGCTCTGGTAGGTGGTTCAGTGCTCTGGTAGGTGGTTCAGCTCTTTGGTAGTTGGTTCAGCGCTATGGTGGGTGGCTCAGTTCTTTAGTACTTGGTTCAGTGCTCTGGTAGGTGGTTCAGCTCTTTAGTACTTGGTTCAGTGCTCTGGTAGGTGGTTCAGCTCTTTGATAGTTGGTCCATCGCTCTGGTGGGTGGTACAGCACTCTGGGTCAGTGTTCTGGTAGTTGGCCTAGTACTCTGGTAGTTGACTCAGTGCTCTGGTGGGTGGTTCAACTCTTTGGTAGTAGGTTCAGCGTTCTGGGGATGGGAGCAGGGTGGGTTCAGTGCTTTTGGTGGTGATTCCTCTAGAAGCTAAGCTATTTAAAAAAATGCAGTATAAAACACTTCTTAAGAAAAGATTCCAAGGCATGTTTTATTTTACACAAGCTGTCAGATTTGGCTCAGCGCTAAAATACTTGTCAGACACTGGAGCAGGCCCGCAACGAGAGGGGGACTATTGGTACCGTGGTACCTGGCTCGTGATCCACATCTACAAGCTTAGAAAAATGTAGACAGTGAAAAAATTACAAAATAAATATGAATGATAAACAATAAAATGCCTATTAACACTAAAGAACAGTGCATGTCCAACCCACCAGATGCGACTAGTGTGACTTAGTGGAATTGTTCACAATTACATGATTGGTTTGGTCCAGTCTTGTTCTTCGTTTACAAGTGTCTGGAAATCTCATGGATTCTATTATTTTTGTCCTGAAACTAAACTTGACACTCAAAGAGTGTCAGGCAGTAAATAAAATTCAATTTAAATGCTTCATCATGTGCATGAATTTCAGTGTACATTTAAGTTACACATTAATTTTTGTTCATGGTTTGTCTTTTATAAAAATGACACTGAGAGTAGTTTTTTTTAAAAACATCTAAACCAAAGTCAAGAATTGGAGTAGGAACAGTTGGAAGGGTGCATTCCCCCGCTGGAAAGAAATGTCCTCCCCCCCTTTTATTCCCTTGACTAGATCAAACCTGCCCCCTTTTAGATTTATCTCACTCCCCTCTGATATTCTCGAACGTGAAGCTGAAAGATGGCTTTATATTACCAAATAACTTCTAGAGACATCCAATTTTCAAAAATTTGTTTGGAGAAGACCACTCTAAACCGATTCTAGAAATACCCAATCATCAAAATTGCCAGGCGAAGATTATTCAAAATATCTTCTTAGAGCATCCAATTTTTCCAAATTTTCTCGAGAGGCTCAATCTAAATATTATTATTATTATTATTAGCACCGCGTCTTACTACCCGTTCGGGTTATACGCACTTACGCTAATGTGTAATGGTAGGATGATTGTGAGATGAAATGAAGGACCTACAGTTTAACGTGGAATCCGAACCACGGTGGAGACCTGGCATTCCTCACATTCACAAGATGTCTTGTCATCAATCTAAATAGTTTCAAGAGACATTTAATTTTCAAAGATCTTCTAGGCGAGCTTCTAGAGTCACTCAATTTTCAAAAATTTGCTGGAAGAAGACTACTAAATAACTTCTATAAGAGGCATCTAATTCTAAGTGAAGACCACCCTAGATAGCTTCTAGGGAGAATTCAAGTCCCTAAAGGTTTGTGGTGGGGTCCAAATATATTGTAGAAAAATTTAATATTTTAAAAAAATTATGAAAAAGACAGTAAATATTTTCTATACACTTTCCTGGGGAGAGTTCACAGGCCCCTTCAATTATTTTTTTCTACCAGCCCCCTAGATATATAAGGTTTTGCAGCCACTGAGGTCGAATATTATCAAGAGAAGGGGCCCGCGTTTTCCCCCTGGTTCCTGACCCGATTTGAGCTTCTGTTGGGCCTGCACAGGAGGCATGGGTTTAGATATTGACTGTGATTTTATCATATTATTAATGTTTTCCCATCTTACCATCAGGCGATTCCTGGTGCATGATCTAACGATTCGTGGTCTTCATTGGGTGCCCTTAGGTTGGTAGTTGGGGGGTATCCTGGATGGTCAGGGTGGTGTACAGCACCAAAAATACGACACATACAAAATATTTGTAATGTTTTGAACTTGTGGGTTGAGTCTAACCTACTAGCTCAAAACACTTTCTCCTTGTAGGCCTATATTTCAAACAGAACATATTATTGTCATCCTTTTATTGCTCTTAGATGAATTCTAACGAAATTAGTAGGCCCTATGTTGTCGAGAAAAACAACCAGGGCTAAATGTATTTGTCATCAGTTTGTGGTAATCCTGCTGGTTTTAAACTGCTGACCACAGGTTGGTTTGGAGGGAGGGGGCATAGCTTATATTCGTATCTTTGAGCTTGAAGTTTGCATTAGTCATCCAAGTATCAGTCATGTAGGGGTATATTTAAGTCAGGTTTGGGGTCTAAAAGCATTATACACATCACACTAATAGGCCTATTATAGGCTACTCTCGCATACATCATCAATAGAACAATGGCTTTTTGACCCAGACCTTAAAAAAAGTGTGATGAGGATGTAAAAGTAATCCCATGGTTGTGCCTTGAATAATAATTTTTAGGGGGATATGAGGGGTGTTTATGGTGGCTCGTGGTGAAGTTTCCCAATAGGAGATAGTTAGGTCTTTGTAAAAAAATGATATTCTATCTTGGAGTAATTTAAAAGGTTTTAAAACATAATTGAAGCTGTAGCTGGTATGGATTGTTTAGTACTCCAATAGTTTAATAGCTTAGGTATTGAGTTGAAATCCTTACTAACGATACTTGCTCAGGTACTAAAATTTGCTGAGATGCTCAACACACCTTTTCCACACTTTTATTCAGAATCATTTGTTCAGTGTTACAAGCAGAGGAAAAGTTTTTTTTTAAAAAACTGTTAGTTTTTGCCAGAAATACCCGTAACTTTGCTGGAATAAAAAAACTAAAAACAATCAAATGTAAAGCAAATATACTGGGAATGGTGTTCAATAGGAAAATGTTTAATCTCGGTAATATTTTGTTATGTCAAAGACTGCTATCAAATTGTTTCAAATTATTATTTTATTAAAACAAATATGTAAATGAATTTCATCTGCTGAAGTGCACTCTAAAGTTTCTGCCTAAATTGCTCTAGATAGTTCACTTTCTCACTTTGTATTTAACTTGTTGTTTTTATGTAATATGGTCACACCTTGATCAGAAATTGTTATTTTACTTCTAGAAAAAATTAAGGGTGGCTTATTAAAGACTGATTTTTGAAAATTTGAATGTACATATTTAAGAATGGCTCTAACAATTTAGTTCAAGTGAAGTGTGTTTCATATGACAAAATAATGTTATTTTTCCTGAACACTTATTTTAGGGTAGTTTACTGATAATAGATTTTAAAAACTTTGTTCTTTACTATTATAAACTTATGATAAACTATGTCTGATTGTGTCAAACCATTATTTTACCTAATATGGTTATTTCTTTATGCTTACCGAGCTGAAATCAGCTCACTTTACAATCAAAAACCGACAAATTCAAATTGCTTGGACACATGATTATTATTTTTCAAATAAACGAACTGTCTTTACTATTATTTATTACTTTCATGAAATATCTTAATTGATGGACTGAAAAAATAATTAACGAATAAATACCATTAGTCCAACTTGATGCCTTTCCAGATGAATAGCTTACATAACTACATCAAAAGTTGGTCTTTAACTAGACTTGGTTAATTAATTATAGTTCTATAATTTTCAAGCATTTTTATCAAACCATAATAAAATATTTTTTTTTGTCTTTAGTGGATCTCTTATTCAAAGACTAATGTTTTATTTTCATTAAAATATTGATATAGTTCTCAAAATGGATTTTTCGCTTAGAACATTTACACTTTAAACTGAACCGGCAACGCATAAAAAAATAAGACGTTTTAGTCTTATTCCTCCCAAGGTAAAAAAATCTCCAGCTTGGACTATCATTGTGTGCAATCACTTTTAGACCTACGTTGGCAACTTGCTATTGATTTGTTAGTGGACTGCGGGTTTCTCATATCAATACCTTGAAACATTCTGCAGTTTTAATTATCTTTGTCAGTGACGTATTTTGTTATGTATGAATATTCCAAAGAATTGACTCACTTATTTTGACAGGGACAACCTTTTAATTTATTTTGGTTGATTGCTAATTGATATAATGTTTAGATAAATCTGGTATTTTTAAGGAATAAACATGGTTGGCTACATTTTATCATTTCGACAACTTTAAAAAATACAGCTCAATCATTATCTTTATTTAAATTATGTGATAGGTGCAAAGGAGTGGATTGATGGCTGTAGATTATCACATTTAAATCTCTTCTAGTGTCTTATTGGGGGAAATTTTTAAGTATAAACTCTGCCACCAATAATGTCTCAAGCTCAAATAGATTCTAATTTTTAAATAGTGAATACATTTTAAGAACGAATTTTATTTATTCTTTCTAAAGAAGGGGTTGGCAATATTTTTGTGGCCTGATCGACCTTTTTGTGTATCAAAGGTCCTGCCCGCCAACACCCTTAGTTTTCCCACTCTACTTTTAATTATCTTTTTTTTTTCATTTTGTATTTATTCTTTAATTTCAATATTTCCTCCATTACTTATATCCTTGGCTTTGTATAAAATAAACAAAATGTACCCTCTATTTACCCTGAAAGGTATCAGTCTTACCTTGATGGATTACACTATGACCTTATCTTATAAGCTGCACCATAGTACACAATAACCAGATTTGGTGGCCGCATGGTCAAACGCGCTACTCTCGTGTTGGACTAGACTGCCGAGGACGAGGAGATCAGGGTTTGATCCCGGCCGGGTTAACTGATGGTGTTTTTTCCTAAATAATTTTCCACTCTCCCTCCACGCAAATTCGGGCGTACTTTATCTAAATGAAACCTTCATAATCCCTAACATTAGTGTACCTACATAGTAGGGCGGAGCGTACAATTATTTTTTTCGAAATGATTTTCCCGCTAGTGCGGAAAAGTTGTGGATATGTTTCAGAAACATATGTAGAAAATTTCAGCTTAATAAATAAATATCTTTCGGTTCCACTTTGGGGTCTAAATATGTGAAATTAGCTGAAAATGATGTAAATTTTCACAGTTCGGTGACTTTTTTTATTCAAAGATTTTTTCTCCCCGCTAGCGCGGAAAAGTCAGAAGAATATATTGGAAACCCAAGTGCAAAATTTTAGAGTAATCAATAAATATCTTCCAGTTCCACTTTGAGGTATAAATATACGAAATTAGGCAAAAATGTAGGAAAATTAGGGGTCAAAATTTAGGGAGAAATGAAAAACTTTAGCATAAACATTTATTTTTGGAAACCTTAAACATTTATTTTACTAAAATTAGATATTCGTAAATAATAGTTATAGCATCAAACAAAAAATCTTTCTACCCACGCAATACACAAACTTTGTAGAAATAAGTGTGTTTCGAGTTCCAGAATAAAAGTTGCAAATGTGCATTAGGCGCATTTCATTCACTGGTTTCCATATTTTTCACACTATATTGGTTTTTTCTTTCAAACGATGGCATGACACGCCTTGACTCCATTCTGGATCTGATGTATCCATCACGCTTGGTCTCTCCGATGACAGCAAGGGAAAGAGTCTGTTGTCAGTTTTACTACTCTTTCAACACATTGAGTGTGGCACGGGAAGTTTATGTTTCCCAATGCCAACACTGGACATTCGCCAGACGTTATCAGTTGCACTATGTCTTCGTTCGACAAGTGAGTGGTAATCGGAGGTTCCGTTAGTTGGCAATTTGGCCAGTCTATGAGATCAATGTAAGATTTAGCTTTAAAGTTAAGTTCAGGAATTTGGAACACACGAACTCCTGGTCCCGTTTCTTTCCTCGCTTTCAAAATCCTGCGGAGGGCAAGTTCTCGCGCATTCTGGTCTGGGTCAACAAGCATTGCAAGGATTATTGCTTCAGGATGACCAAAAGTAGCCATCTCTTTGGATGACGTGATCCACAACTAGCTTAAGATTGTCTGTAATATAACGTGAAGCTTGGATTGTTTTCCAAAGATTTCGTGGTCCATCTGTACAATTGGGATGCGATTTGATTCTGAACCACGCAGGTGCGTAAACTATCATTATAAACTCAGCCAAAGTTTGTAGTTCTTTGGAGAGATCCTGTGTACCAATATAAACACGCAAGATTCGATTAGCAGTTGTCAACCAGCGGGCATGGGAAAGATTTACAGGATTTTTGTGTGACAAATTCTTAGGACCCACGCCATTTGTCACTGCAGTGCAGATATCCCTCAAATATCTCTGGTCTGTGCTCAGATCAGTTTTTTCTTCAGAAGAAACTGTGGTCTCAATTTTCTTAAAGTCCACAACATATAAAAGTTCTCAATTCTGAAGCTGTTTTCCAATTGGACCACAAAACGTTTTAGGGCCAGTTGTATCGCCATCCAAGTGCTGCATTAGATGCCTGAGCAGTAGCTCATTACCATGAAGCTGGCACACGAACCAATGTAAGGAGTTCTTACAAAATATTTCTATATGGTGGAAAACACCACCCTTATTACCCGTGTTTACTGGGGTCCCATCACCTCCTAATTCTAACAATGTAGTGAAATCAATATGACGTTCTTTGCAAAATGTCGTTATACTTTCAGTAATGTCTTTAGCAGGTTATTGGTGACACGTGCCCTACATATTTGCAGCCAGGTTCTTCTATTAGTGTAAAGAGTTCTTCAAGCACTCTTTGCTGATGCAGCGTTCGCTCAATGTTCCTCTGAGTTAAAGTTTGATCTTTTCGACCGTCAAAATAAGTCCTTTCAAGTTATTGGTGCCAAATAAATTGAAATCTTGGACTTGGCGTTCCATGCAATATTTCTTTCTTTCCCTTCTTATCTTATGCCTGTCTATAACATGGGACATGTCGTCATGTGTCACAACTCCTAAGTCTTCAAGAAGTGCACTTGCTACTGTTGCCGCAGCTCTGTCGGGCACTCCCATTCTGTCGCACGCACTAACTAGGGCTGGAAGGCGGGTTGTTCGTGATATACTTTTACTTTACCACTTACATTCTATTGCGATGAGGTTGAAGGTATATCAGTAAGATGCAGACACTGTTTCTCATCAACAAGATCAGAAGAATGAGATAACTTCAAATCTTCACATGAAAAAGCTGTGGTTACGTTTTCACTTTTATTCTATTTTATGAACCTTTCCTGTTCCTTTTCAAACCTATACTTTCATTTCCAAAGTTTCTGTGTTGTCGCCATATCAACTGGGCCTATTACCATTTTCCTTGAAGTCTCTGATCCTCAAGAAACAGTCTTTCCAAGTCTTGAACTTTCCTCTTCACATTGGCATTTACATTTGTTGAGAGATGCACACTTGCAAGAACAAATATCAAACAAACGCTGTTTTGATTCAGATTGGAAAATTAGTAATTTAGACTTCATCTTTTCCGTCTGTTTCTTAGCGACAAATCTCTTCATGCTCTTGCATTTATCATTACATGATCTAATCATTTTGATTACTCTTTCCCTAGAAACGGTTGGAATTGAGGCAGCCTGCCAAATTGTTTCAACCTTTTCAGCCACATAAACCACTATCGCCCCTACAGGTGGGTTCGATTTTGTATTATTTTTCAATTCATTTCTCACCATCAAAAATTACTTCATAATATCTTTGAATGTTGGTAGAACGCGAGTACTTAATTCTGCTAGATACCCCAAAACGGGACAAAAAACATCACCTCTACTGTGCCTTTTTTTTTATCTTCCTTCAGCTTCTTCACATTTTCCGACGATTGCGATATTTTTCCGTTATATCTTTTAAATACACTACCAGTTCAACACAATATTAAAAATCCGATAACACTTTCACATGTACTATTTTGCAATAAAATTTTGACACTACAAATTAATACCTGAATTACAAACGTGCCACGACTAGAAAATTCGACCAACGGTCAAACTACAATGATCGAACATGAGAAAACTGAACTTAATGGTGAAATTCTTCGCAGATGGCCTTGATTTCGCTTGTGCAATCTTTTTAGTGGAGGGTAGTGCCATCTATTGTCTCTAGCGTGGGCGTTTATCAACGTCTCTGGCTGTCCGAACGTTCCCTGGCATTCATTGCAATAATTTACTATAATGCCATCTATCAATGAACCATTCAACTTTTAGCAAGTATGAATATTTTATATCTAAGCTGATAGATAGTGCTAGCAGTGCAGTGCAATACAAAGAACTTAGACTGAAGTATATAATTGTTAGAATAAATTAATAGCGAAAAAATTTGGCGCGTAACCATGGCTGCCGGGCCAATGCAGGTTGCTATGATAAACGCGCGCCAGAGAATGGGTTAAGACTCAAAAGTCTAACCGGAAGATTACTCTAAAATTTTGCACTTATGTTTCTTAAATATTCTTTCAACTTTTCCGCGCTATTGGGGAAAAAAAATCTGGAATTAAAAAAGTCACGAAAAAGTGAAAGCTTACATCATTTTCGGCTAATTTCGCATATTTAGAACCCAAAGTGGAACCGGAAGATATGTATTGATTAATCTGAAATTTTCTCCGTATGTTTCTGAAACATATCCATAACTTTTCCGCAATAGCGGAAAAATAATTTCGAAAAAAATGTTTTTACGCTCCGCCCTACTACATAGGTATGTAACCCGAACGGGTCGTAAGACGCGGAAATATATATAATAAAATAACCCGTCAAGGTAGGTTTGCTACGTTTCAGGGTAAACGGAGTGTCGACACCGTGTGTCCAGCTTGCCACAGACCCACATGTGCTA
>CABFVX010006390.1:0-17542 GCA_902151425.1 Timema shepardi
GAGCTACAGTTTAACGTGGAATCCGAACCACGGTGGAGGCCTGGCATTCCCCACATTCACAAGATGTCTTGTCAGAGGTGAAGGAAATTAATGATACTCATCAAGCTCTAAATTAGTACAAAATTTACAAAGCCCAGTTGGCAGGGTTAGCACACGTATACTTAATAAAGTTTGCTATTTAAGTAGAATGATTACTTCTATATATTTATACTTTATAGATAATAGGAGGTATTTATAGATAGTGTCTTGAACACTGATTGAAACCGATATTGAACTTTTTTTTTTAAAGCTAACTTTTATGTGCCCGCGAATGCAAATAAGTTGGTTTTGATATGCCACACTTCCTTTAAGCCCAAACTGTTGGGTTTATTTTCTTGAAACCTGAAACTGTTAACTGTTCCATAATATCTATCCACAATGAATGGATGTCTGGAGTGACTAGATGTTGTGTCTAACCTAGGATTGAGTTCGCTTGTAAGTCGGTTCAGATAATGATGCACTCTAAACACCCTAAATGTAGCAATGCTAGATATAACTGTGGCCAAGATTGTAGTTGATAGGTAAAATGCCAAAATAAATAACATAATGACCATGATATATTATTTTCATATGCACTGCGGCTTCAATGGTTCGATAGTCTAAGGCGTCACTCTCGTGGTAGACTAGACTGTTGATGCCAGGGAGATTGAGGTTTAAATCACGGTTAGGCGTACTGAGAGTGGCTTTTGCAAAATGATTTTCCACCCTCCCTCCCAAAAAATTCGAGTACACTTCATATATATACAGTAGCGGATTTAGGTTTGAGGACGCCCTAGGCCCGAGACGATATGGCGCCCTTTTTTTTGTAACTATATATATATATATAAACATATATATATAAACATATATATACATATATATGTGTGTGTATAAAATAATGAAAATAATAACAATAATAAGAAGAAATCTAATTCAGGTATAAATTAAACATTTATTTTTTTAACATAACAATTAAATATAGAATTAATAATAAATTGCTTGTAATTAAAATATAAATTATTTCAATTAAAATTTTTGGCGCCCCTCAAAATTTGCCGCCCTAGGCCCGGGCCTCACGGGCCTAAGCCTAAATCCGCTACTGTATATATAACCTGCCTCATCCCTAGAATTATTAACGTAACTAGTACATAAGCTTATAATCCAAACGGGTAGTAAGACGTGGTGCTAACAAAATAAATGATGACACAATCGTACAAACTTTCTCATATTGTGTATTAAAGCTTCGCAGAAAATTTTCAAAAGTAAATTATTTGTAAACTACCCTAAAATTATTCATATTTGTAAAAATAAAAACATATTCTTGCTTATCAAGAAAAAACTATTCACAGATTGTCATTTTGAACTCAATCACAAAGGTCAATTTACAAAGCATTCAAATTTTCCATAATTTGTGAAAAGTAAACTATCCTTAAATTAATTTATTCGAGATAAATAAAGATACATTATTATTCATGTGTAAAATTATCTACCGATACCAATTTTAAACTAGATCACTAAATCTTTTTTTATAATATTCAAATAAAAAAACTGGCATTAGTAAACTACCCATAAACAAATCCGCCCCCAAAAAAAACCCCCAAGTATACAGCCTTATTTTTATTTTATCACTGCGTCTTACTACCCGTTCGGGTTATATACGCTTATGTACTAATTACACTGATGGTTTTAGGGATTAGTAAGATTATATTCAGGTGAAGTGTTTCCGCATTTGCGTGGAGGGAGATTGGAAAACTATTTTGGAAAAAATACCCTTAGTACACCCTACCGATTTTCGAAACTCGATCTCCCCGTCAGGCGTCATCAGCAGTTTAGTCTACTGCGAGAATAACGCGTTAGACCGCGTGGTCACCGGAGGGGGTAGTATTTGTCATATTAATGTAAACACTCCCCAGATATATATATATACATATATATAAAGCAAAATCGTTTTACCCAATTTCGAAATAATTCTAATTTCAAAAAATAATTCCTAAGTAAAGAACACTTTATCGAATTTTTACCTAAAACCAAGTATACAGGATTATGTCTCGTGTCAAACACTCCCAAAATACCTATTTGGAACCAAATCATTAGGGCCATCCTAAATATATTTCAAGTTTTTGAAAATCAGTCATCAGTAAACTACCCATAAATGAGTTTTTACCCCTAAAAAAGTATAGAGTGCTAATTGTCATATCAATAATACCCAAGATACCCATTTGGAACCAAATAGTTAGAGCCATTTGAAAATATTCCATGTATTTTGAAAATCATTCGTCAGTAAACTACCCATATTTTTTTTTTACCATCAAAACAACTAATCAATGTTATTTGTCATGTCAAACAAAACCTAGATATGCATTTTAAACAAAATCATTGGAACCATTTTCGAAAAATATGGCATACAAAAAAATTATTCATCAGTAAATTTCACCCGCCTCGGTGGCGTAGTTGGCTAACGCGCTTGTCGTGTTGAGCTCGACTGCTGAGGACGGTGAGATCGAGGTTCGAATCTCGGTCGGGTTAACTGGGGGTGGTTTTTACTAAATNTCACTTCCTTTAATTCAACCTTCCCAATTCCTAATCCATTAGAGTAATTAGTACTTAAAGCGTATAACCCGAACGGGTAGTAAGATACGGTGCTAAATAATAATTTAAAAAATCAGTAAATTTCCCTTAATTTAAGGGCTAAGGTGAAAAAAGTAGTCCTAAAAAATTTAAACATCAAGTTTGAACAAAATACATAAAGCCGTTCTGGATCCGTGGCCAGGGACAGGTCGACAGACAGACAGACAGACAGACAGACAGACAGACAAACATGGGGACATACAGAATTGTAACAATTACTTTTTACTTTCTCATATATCAAGAGAGAGTACGGTAATGTGATCGAGAAAAAAAATCGATCTTTCTATTATAACAAATGTTTACGTTTTATGTACACTAGCGTATAAACCGAACGGGTAGTAAGACGTGGTGCGAGATATTATTATTAATTTATACTGTATACTGAACACGTGGTCTGTATACTGTATATATACATATAAATATATATATTTATTTGTTTGGCATGATAAATAGCACTATATAATTGGTTTTTAGGCAAAAATTTGTTGAATGGTAGTTTACTGATTTTTCAAAAACTTGAAATATTTTTCAAATAGCTCTAACGATTTGGTTCCAAATAGGTATTTTGGGAGTGTTTGACATGACAAATAACCACGTATATTTGTTTGGGGGGAGAAAATTTGGCTATGAGTAGTTTACCAATGACGTTTTTTTAAAATTTGAATACTTTAGATAATGGCCTTAGCGAATTATTTCAAAATTAATATTGGGACAATTTTACATATCAATAATAATGTATCTAAAATAAATTAATCAAATGGTAGTTTACTTTCCACAAATTATAGACAATTTTAATGTTTTGTAAATTAGCCTTTAAGATAGAATTCAAAATGGGAATCTGTGAATAGTTTTTCATGATGATTAAGAATACGTTTTTATTTTTACAAACACCAAATAAACTTATGGTAGTTTACAAATAATTTATTTTCGATCATTTGAATTTTTTAAAGTATATTTGAACAATTTGGTTTAACATTTATATATAAAGAAAGAGTGACTTGTGATTATTATTATTATTATTATTATTAGCACAGTGTCTTACTACCCGTTCGGGTTGTACACACTTACGCTAATGTGTAATGGTAGGGTGATTGTGAGATGAAATGGAGGACCTACAGTTTAACGTGGGATCCGAACCACGGTGGAGGCCTGGCATTCCCCACATTCACGAGATGTCTTGTCAGAGGTGAAGGAAGGGTTTGGTAATCAGATAAATCTGTGCCGGGACCGAGGATTGAACCCCGGCCGCCAGCACAGAAGTTTGACACCTTACCCCTAGACCTCAAGGTCACCTTTGTGATTAATGAGATTATGTGTTTGTTTTTATCAGTAAAACTTATCTACGGGTAGTTTTATAAAATACTATTTTTGAACAATTTTTTCGAATCTTTAATACACAATATGAAAAAGTTGTTGGAATTGTGTCGTGCCATTAATTTGGGTTCGTGTTCATATAAAACTTTAAAATTCGTTATAATCTCGAGATTTTTTCCATGATCACAATATTTCTCTTAATATGAGAAAGTAATATGCGCATCTCAAGGGCACAATTTGCTGCGTCTATTGTCTTACATTTGTTGATGGTTTTTGTTGTGCCCTATGAATATTGCGTTAGTTAAAAAAGATTTATTAGTCACTTTGCTTATAATTCCTGTAGTAAAATCGTTATTTTCCTAAAACTATTATTATTATTATTATTATTAGCACCACGTCTTACTACCCGTTCGGGTTGTACGCACTTACGCTAATGTGTAATGGTAGTGTGATTGTGAGATGAAATGGAGGACCTACAGTTTAACGTGGGATCCGAACCACGGTGGAGGCATGGCATTCCCCACATTCACAAGATGTCTTGTCAGAGGTGAAGGAAGGGTTTGGTAATCAGATAAATCTTTGCCGGGACCAAGGATTGAACCCCGGCCGCCAGCATAGAAGCCTGACACCTTACCCCTAGACCGCCAGGTCACCCCTATTTTCCTAAAAATAATACTTCTTATGATCTATAGATTTTAATATACCTTTTTTTTGTGTCACTAAGGGCGTGTGTATTTATCATGCATTTTTCTGAGCCAACTGATAATATGATTACGTGGTATCATTTCCAGAACATCACTGTGAAAATGGAGGCCCCAACTTCACCAAAGACACATTTGTAGATGATGCCGAGAATTGTACTCAGGGAGCCTTCACTTAGTAGTTATCCGTGCTACAGACCGAGTTTAGTGTCTGACAATTAACCTCCTCATCCAAATATTGTATAATTATACCATTTAGATAACTATTTGAGCGTTACTTTCATTATATGTTACCCACCTCTGTGGCGTAGTTGGCTAACGCGCTTGTCGTGTTGATCTCGACTGCTGAGGACGGGGAGATGGAGGTTCGAATCTCGGTCGGGTGAACTGGGGCGGCGGGTTCCTAAATGGTTTTCCAATCTCCCTCCACGCAAATGCGGGTTCACTTCCTCTAATTCAACCTTCCCAATTCCTACTCCATTAGCGTAATTAGTACTTAAAGCATATAACCTGAACAGGTAGTAAGACGCGGTGCTAAATATAAATATTCATTATATATTCATATGTCAAAGTGTTGTGATATGCAGCAACTGTAGATTGTGTAAATTTGGGCGACTGTGACGTAAATATTATTATAATAAACACATGAACCTGCTCCTGTGGGCGAATGGTCTAATCTAAGGCATTGTTTCTCAAATTTTCCCAACAACGAACCACTTAATATTATTATTATTATTATTATTATTATTATTATTATTATTAGCACCGCGTCTTACTACCCGTTCGGGCTATACGCACTTACGCTAATGTGTAATGGTAGGGTGATTGTGAGATGAAATGAAGGACCTACAGTTTAACGTGAGATCCGAACCACGGTGGAGGCCTGGCATTCCCCACATTCACCAGATGTCTTGTCAGAGGTGAAGGAAGGGTTTGGTAATAAGATAAATCTTTTCCGGGACCGAGGATTGAACCCCGAACCACTTAATAGATACGGGTTCGATGCACACGTGGACCACCCACCTTAATATACCACTTGTCATTGTCCCTTTGTCTAAGCTGGACATTTTCTAAGGACATCTCTTATCAAGCAGTAAAAACAGAATATGATGTCATATGTAGCTTTGTTTCATATACTCACTGTAAAGTCAAATTTTCATAGGTAGAAACAATATTCAAAATCTACTTTCAAGTCAAGTCACATGATCTGACAGTCTTGTGATGTATATACTAGCAATAAAAATACATTAACATTACCCGCTTCTGTAGGTGACCTGGTGGTCTAGTGGGTAAGGTGTCGGACTTCTGTGCTGGCGGCCGGGGTTCTATCCTCGGTCCCGGCATAGATTTATCTGATTACCAAACCCTTCCTTCACCTCTGACAAGACATCTTGTGAATGTGGGGAATGCCAGGCCTCCACCGTGGTTCGGATTCCACGTTAAACTGTAGGTCCTCCATTTCATCTCACAATCACCCTATCATTACACATTAGCGTAAGTGCGTATAACCCGAACGGGTAGTAAGACGCGGTGCTAATAATAATAATAATAATAATACTTTCTAATAAATAGAAAAAAAATATTGTAACCATGAAAATGTTTCACCTCAAGTTGTATGTGCCCCATAAGCCAAAAACAAGTCTGTTTGTCCTCGGGGCGTTTTGATTTAGAGTGAAAGTCTCAAATAAAGACTAGTTTAATGTCGGTTAATTTTTGAAAATTGGCACAACAATTTTGTTTGGAATTGATAATTATTGTATACACAAAATTAAAATATAAAATAGCTCAGTGGTTTTTAACCTGTGGAAGGCGTATTCCCATAGGTACTTGGCATATTCAGTAACGTGATGCGAGAATAATTGACTAACGAGAGTCTTTCTGATTTTTCTCCATGTCAACCTAATTTTCACCTAATATAAATAACTGTGTTTTGAACAAGTCCGTGGCCGTCATCAGGTATACGGCATATTTGATATCATTTCATTCAAATATTAACTTTGAATTATTACTATTATTAGCACCGCGTCTTACTACCTGTTCGGGTTATACGCACTTACGCTAATGTGCAATGGTAGGGTGATTGTGAGATGAAATGGAGGACCTACAGTTTAACGTGGAATCCGAACCACGGTGGAGGCCTGGCATTCCCCACATTCACAAGATGTCTTGTCAGAGGTGAAGGAAGGGTTTGGTAATCAGATAAATCTGTGCCGGGACCGAGGATTGAACCCTGGCCGCCAGCACAGAAGTCTGACACCTTACCCCTAGACCACCAGGTCACCAGTTATTATTATTATTATTATTATTATTAATGCCTTTAGTAATTATAGTTTTTCTAAGCCACAAATAGATTTGACCTAAGTGACGCGTAGAGTTTGAAACTTTCTTACTGAACTAAAATAAGTATATTGATTCATGTGGTCGGACATGTGAAGTGTATACCTAATTTATGTTTGAAGAAGTCTTCTAATAAATACAAGAAACTCCTTTCACAAAATTAAGATAAAAAAAACACTTGTACTACTAGAAAGAAGGATTTAGTAAATATTTTAAATAGGTGCTTGGATATGTGTTTACGAATAAGGGGGTACTCAACCAAAGTAAAAAGTTGAAAAGTATATATAAGTCACACTACAATTATTTGCTAAATATTTTAAAAATGATAAAAGTACAAATATATTACCCGCCTTGTTGGGCGTAGTTGGCTAACGCGCTTGTCGTGTTGAGCTCGACTGCTGAGAACAGGGAGATCGAGGTTCGAATCCCGGTCGGGTGACCTGGGGGGGTGGTGGTTCCTAAATGGTTTTCCACTCTCCATCCACGCAAATGCGGGTTCATTTCCTCTAATTCAACCTTCCCAATTCTTAATCTATTAGAGTAATTAGTACTTAAAGCGTATAACCCGAACGGTTTAGTAAGGCACGGTGCTAATTATTTTTATTATTATTATTACAAATATATAGGGAAAAAAATCAATTTTAGCCCAATTAATTTTATGACAGCCAGGAAATGTTCCTTTTTTCATTATACGTACGTCTCTTGACTTGAAAAAAAATATCATAGTTATCGTTTGATCTGTTTAGATTATGTTTTTTAATATATCGTTTTAATAAAGTAGGAAGATACTTAAATATCACCTACGTTTTAGAAATGTTTTAATTAATCAGTTTCACTTATGACAATCGTCTTATGTCGGAATTAACTCTATTGAATTGAATTTATGATATGAATAAAAGTGTTAAGTTCCTCTTGTGTAATTAAACTAGTTAATCCTTATCTAAGAAGTCACCCATCAGCTGATCACAGGGGTTTTGTAGTTTGCCGACCTGTTTGGATTCGAGTAGTCAAAGAACTCAAGATAAAAATATGTTTCACACACACCGCTCAAGTATAGCGATGAACTTGGTCATAGCCAATGACTCGCTCGACTGCTTTAGTGAGTAAGGTTCGTCTTTTGTTTTGAAAGTGTTTGTACACCTGAGCCGTTACCTGTTTGGAGAGTGTTTGGGCAGTCTTCAACCAGCCAAGCAAGCAGCCAGCGCATCTGATTGTGTTTCGTCGCGTCTCATGGTGAGTTGTTGACTGGAAGACTTCTTGACTGGAAAACTTGGCGACGTGGACTAGCCTCACTTCCTCTAAGGAATGCTTTGAATTTCAACCCGTCTTTTTCTGCGGGTTTAGTGTAGTTTTTTTTTAACACTTGTTATAATTCACGTGTGCGTGGAAAAGGTGTCATAAGTGTTTCTTTGTGTTTTGTGTGTTTATGATTCTTAAGATGATAAAAGTTCTAAAAATTGGCTATTTTTTTGTATGACGTTTAAACCTTTTGTAAGAACATTTATTCTGTTCTGTGTTTCTCTGCGTGATTATCATCTTGAGGTGAGCATTGATATCTAACCTAAACCTGTTTCTACTAGCTCGG
This sequence comes from Timema shepardi, assembly GCA_902151425.1. Classification (NCBI taxonomy): domain Eukaryota; kingdom Metazoa; phylum Arthropoda; class Insecta; order Phasmatodea; family Timematidae; genus Timema; species Timema shepardi. The sequence continues at coordinate 8,584 of CABFVX010006390.1, forward strand.
GAATGTTGCTTTTTCAAATGTAGAATAAAACTTCCAAGGTAATATAAGCTTTAGAATTTATACACGAATTATTTTCTTAAAATTAGTATAATGTGGTTTCAATTTGACTATTGGACAACTTTTTCTGTACGATGAAGGTCCTTTCAGAAAAGATACATTTAATGCTTCATACTGTATAAATAGTTTGTGTGTTCTTCATGTAAGCAAAAAAAAAAAAGGTTCTAGTGTTCCTTTACGGAATGATTGTCCCTTTTAACTACCTAACTCCGGACCACAGTGCCTAAAACGTGTAGGTTAGGCCTCCACATGTGCATATGTTAAACTGTATATTCCTCTAGTTAGTTGCCCACGCCAAAGTCGGCCAGGGCTGTCCACATTTCCAAACAGATTACCTTAGTTGATACTCGAAACAATGACGTATTGAGCCTAACTTTGAATAATTAGTGAATCTCAAAAGTAGATAAGTTACACATAATAGATTAAACCAGTCTTAATAGAAATAATAGACGTAACTAATTTAAGTAACAAGGTAGTTCAAAGTTGGTCAAAATTATTTGAAATGTATTTATTTCAGCTTAGATTGACTCAACTTAGTACACATTTATTTCTTATTCTATTGTTTTTCAGAGGTAGGATTATTAACTATGCGTAGATTTATACTAAAGGTATCATATTACACTCGTCAAGATACTGTTAGACAAACCGGTATATCTTATTGATAGAAACTTAACTTGGGTCCATTGTATTTTAACAGATGATTGTTGAGTTGATTAATATCCATATAGGCAAATTAAAATTCTTAAAAGTTTATGTATACACTTCGTGGATAAATGTTATATAATAATAATAATGTTTAATGGTGTGTCCACCATGCTCTCAAGCTAATGTTCTAACTATCATATACATGCATTTAAAATGACCGCGCGCGCAACATTGATAGCTTTGATCAAAGATCTTTACAACAAAGATTGCAACTACTTACTTTTAATCCTAGCCATATTGGCAATTCTATTAAGGATTATTTATGAGGTTAATGAAACTGTATTGTCACGTATCCAAAGTTTTAAGCACCAGTACTTGCTTTGGTGGTATGATCGGGGCTTTTGAAACGAACGCATTAAGAATAATAATTTTAGATATACTATGTTTGAAATTACTTTGTAGACTAATACACAAATGGCCAAAATTTAGTTTTCTATACTTTACTAACTAAAATACTAGCACACAGCTTATGTATTTGTGTATAATAATGATGATGATAATACATACGTACGAGTACAGTGTTTATATTAAATAAAGAACACACTAATAACATCTTAATGTATATTTTATAGCTAACTGCTTTAATGATTCGAGTCCTAATCAGGGCCACCCTTAGGGGTGTGTAAACTTTGAGGCCACACATGTCCCCGTGATTTTGGGGGTCCCGCGCTTGCTTAGGTGAGGGAGGTGAAACATATTTGATTGCGCGCTCGTGTAGTATAGGAGGTTTAGCAAATATTGTCACAATGTGAAAACATTTTTTTTTTAAATTATTGAATGAGGGAAGCTAGCTCTGCTTTAACGCCAAAGAATTTCATTTGTCTGTCAGTGGTGGATATGTAACACTAACTTTCGAACACATTGTCCGATTTAATACCAACACACTGAATACAAACATATATTTAAAAAATGTTACCGTATAGGTAGTGCCAATGTAAATAAATAAAATATCACTTTAGACCATTGACTCTCAAACCGGCGTGCCGCGGTTAAATATGTTGCGAGATCCGCCGGGGGTACCGCAAGATTTTGAGCGGGAAAGCTGTTAAGAAATTATAATAATAATATATAATATTTAGCACCGCGTCTTACTACCCGTCCGGGCTATACGCTTTAAGTACTAATTGCGCTAATGGATTCGGAATTGGGAAGGTTGAATCAGAGGAAGTGAACCCGCATTTGCGTCGAGGGAAAGTGGAAAACTATTTAGGAAAAACCACCCCCAGTTCACCCGACCAAGATTCGAACCTCGATCTCCCCGTCCTCAGCAATCGAGCTTCAACACGACAAGCGCGTTAGCCAACTACGCCACCGAGGCGGGTAGAAAATTATAATAAATAAAATATATTTATTATAATTTATAATATTTAATTAACATATATAAATTAAATTTATATTTTGGTGACTACATATTATTCATTTTTAGTTATCTCATATTGTGGTTTGCTAGTTAAATGATTTCCAAAACTATTTTAATTCGGTATTTATGTAATTCATTCAGTGTTATTGTTACTTATAATTACAAAATTAAAACAATTTTTGTCTAGTATGCTAACTCTAAAATATACTACTTTGAATAAAAAAAAAGAGTAAAAAAAGCTAAACTTAGAGCTTAGGGAAATCCCAACAAGGGTAAGCTACCACGAGATTCTAATCCTTCACAAGGATGCAGCGAACCAACGAAAGGTTGAAAATACCAACTGTAGAAATTTAATTTAAACATCATAAGACTGTATATTTACTCATGATAGAAAATTCAGTATTTTCATCTTTAGTTTATTTAATTCTTTTATTTTCATAATATTACACTCGGATAGTGACAATGAAGCGTCTTTGAAAATTAAATCTTTCCAGTAGCTAGCATCTTGGCAGAGGGTAGTCAGGGTCACAAGGTGCAAGGAAGAAGGACAGTGGCCGTGAATAACCAACATCTACTAGGTCACTCGGGAACTCTCTAGCACAACTGATTAGATAAGGAGGGTGCCGTGCTTTGTCAATGAACACTCACACTTGTGTCCGGCACGACCGTCCACGCTGACTTGTAGCGGGCAAATGTTTGAATGGGTTTCTCTATCCACGGCAAAATACAAACTGCACGCGGACATTTGCCCCCATCTAGCTTTTCCGATGCAATTTAAATTAACGGAATGTATAACTATAGTTTGATTCTGGTAGGAAGAACAGTATCTGGGTGACCTGGCGGTCTAGGGGTAAGGTGTCAGACTTCTGTGCTGGCGGCCGGGGTTCAATCCTCGGTCCCGGCACAGATTTATCTGATTACCAAACCCTTCCTTCACCTCTGACAAGACATCTTGTGAATGTGAGGAATGCCAGACCTCCACCGTGGTTCGGATCCCACGTTAAACTGTAGGTCCTCCATTTCATCTCAAAATCACCCTACCATTGCACATTAGCGTAAGTGCGTATAACCCGAACGGGTAGTAAGACGTGGTGCTAATAATAATAATAATAATTTTCTCTTCCAACCAGATTGATACTTTATAATATCAATGATTAATTTCGTTGATGAAATATCGTTTATATTTCGTGCAGTTTAATTGAACTCCTCTCAATGTATAACAAGAAGCCACGAACGTGACCAAAGCTAGTATTACTTACCCGAGATACGTCCTAACCTTGAGATTATTCCAAACTTAGCAGTAAAGTATAAAACGTGAGTTAAAATAACGGTTTCAACATCTGGAGTGCCACATGTTGCTAACTTCTTTAAAACGGGAGAAACGGTACTTCTCTTTGGTATGAGCGCTTGGATGGAGGGGGAGTAGGATTGAAACTTGGTGCCTGCCTGCCATCAATCCTATTTGAGAGTGTAAATAAATAAATATATAAATAAATATATATGGATCTTTTCAGACACCCTCTAACGACTTGGCTTGGTTTGGTTTGTAACAAGACCAAATCTAAAATTATCACCTATATTTATATTCCCAATTTTGAAATAGGCTAAAAATATACCCCCCCCTATTATTTTCCTATTGTTATTAAGTGTGGGGTGACCTGGCGGTCTAGGGGTAAAGTGTCAGACTTCTATGCTGGCGGCCGGGGTTCAATCCTCCGTCCCGGCGCAAATTTATCTGATTACCAAACCCTTCCTTCACCTCTGACAAGACATCTTGTGAATGTTGGGAATGCCAGGCCTCCACCGTGGTTCGGATTCCACGTTAAATTGTAGCTCCTCCATTTCATCTCACAATCACCCTACCATTACACATTAGCGTAAGTGCGTATAACCCGAACGGGTAGTAAGACGCGGTGCTAGTAATAATAATGATACTTTCTTGCAATATTACAGGTAGAGAAAGAAACGTGATCGTCAAAAAATCGAACTTGAGATTTTGATGAATTTCGACGTTTCATGACCCCCCCTTACCCCCCCGAATCTTAGTGTTTTTTGTTTTTTTTGCATTGCCATCTGTATGTATGTCTGTTTAACCTTAAAATTAAGAGTAGTTTAATAAAAGGTGGAAAAAGACAAATAGGCTTTAATGATTTTGATTAAATTCGTATCTAGGCGTTGATTAATATTATACATAAAATGGATATTTTCATTTACCCATGAAAATTACTTTTAGGGTACTTTACAGAAGCGGAGATACGGAAATTTTCACAACTATTTGAGATACAAAATAACTTATCATTGCAAAATTGGACTACTATTAAAAATAAAAATTAACTTTTTCCCTCAAATATATCTTTATAAAACTAATAGTTTCTGAAAGATTGGCAAACATATTAATACTATTTTGTGAGCTTTAGTTGTAAAGATACTAAAGTTTTAACGCAAAAATTCTCTTATGCCATAGATTAAGTAAATAAGTAAGTCTCTCAAAAAGTTGATATTATTTTTCCTTTAACCTCTTAGGGGAAATGTTTGTATAGAAATGATCTATCTCTAAACTCACTAGTCAATATTTACCTTTTTATTGGTCTAAATTAACAAATGAGAAATTTAATAACAATTGATGTGCATCCCTTAATAAAATGTCGAAAATAGTTCGGGTTTGCTAGTGTAAATTATTTCGTTTCACATATATTAAGAGTTTTGAGTAAATATCCATTTTCGAACAATGGAGTGAGAAAGTCCGTGCGGAGTTCCATGCCATTTATTCTTAACGCGTTTCACTAATCATTCAGGCTATATGCATGTATCTTGATTATTTTAGTGGGATAGGGATGAGAACATTATAATTTTATATGAACCAAACCTGTATTTGCGTGGAGGACAAGAGGGAGACCATTTAAAAAACACCCTGGGGTCACCCAGCTGGTATTCAAATATCAACATCCCCATCACCGAGAAACCAGTCTGAGCGATCTTGATCCATCGATGTGAGTTGTACAAAAAAATATATATATATAATAAATGGTACGGAACTCCGCATGGACTTTCTCACTCTATTGTTTAAAAATAGATATTTACTCAAAATTCGTAATATATGGGAAACGAAATAATATACCCTAGCAAACCCAAATATATATTGCACTATACCTATGTAAAACATTTTTTGAGAGCCGGTTTTAATTTTATTTTTGAAGAACTAATGTCCTCATTTTTATGTTTGGACCGATAAAAAAGATCAATATTGGGTCTACAATGTTCAACACTTCCTATTAAAATTCGGACTTCCGGTTAACATTTGTGTAAATGGGACGTGAAGTGCCATGCTATTGACTTTGGTCCGAATCCGGGGGGGGGGGGGGAAAACCCCCCCTTTCCCCNAGATTCACGAATTGCAGGCGGGTACTTCTCTCTTGATTCATCCTTTGCTTTATAGAGATTAAATGTATTGATTTGTATATTTTTGTGTAAAGTTGAGGGATATATATATTTTTAAATAATTCATCTACATTTTTGAAAGAAAGATTTTTACTAAGAAATAATGAATCGAGGACAAAAATGTGCACACCGAGGCTGCTCAATGACACGGTGTACTGATGGTAATTTTTCCTAAATGGTTTCCCGCTATTTCCACGTCCTGGCGGCAGGGGTTCAATCCTCGGTCCCGGCACAGATTTATCTGATTACCAAACCCTTCCTTCACCTCTGACAAGACATCTTGTTAATGTGGGGAATGCCAGGCCTCCACCGTGGTTCGGATCCCACGGTAAACTGTAGGTCCTCCATTTCATCTCACAATCACCCTACCATTACACTTTAGCGTAAGTGCGTATAACCCGAACGGGTAGTAAGACGCGGTGCTAATAATAATAATATTTCCACGTCAACAAGGGTACTTCTCATAATTCTATCTTCCTCATACCTACCTTCTATGTGCTATTAAATACGGAAAGCATTGACTGGCATGAAGATACAATGTAAAAACAACACTACTAGAGCTTACTCTAATTACTTGAAAAACATATTTTATACAGTGAAAATACATAATATTCAAATATAACAACAAATGTACATTTTTGTATAGTTATAATTAAGTTTGAACTTGAATTAACATTTTAAAGATAAATACTATGCTTAGTATGACTTGATAATATAAAATGCGAGACTCCTCTAACACACTGGTTCCAAAACTATTCATTGTTAACAATATTATATATAGTTTAAACCTTTTTTTAAAGGGTGTTGAACTAAAAATGTAGTATCCTTTAATTAAATAAAAGCTAATCGATTTAATTTTGATTTTTTCACTTTACGAGAAAAAGGGGCATTATAGGTTCATGAAAACCATTGAAATAACTGTCATATTTTATAAATTAATTATATCTATGATAAAATGCCCTTCTCTCACTAAGCGTTTACTTAGAACCAGTGGCGCACCCAAGAGGGTGGGGTAAACTGGGCACCTTCGCCCATGACCCCTAATAATTTGCATAAAAACATAAATCATATACTGTATAACTAAAACATAAGACACAGAAGATGAGTCGGATACATAGGCTCCATTTTAAGACTTTGTATTCAAAACACACACACACACGTTAAAAGTGCCTCTTATATTCTCATTTGAAAATGTATATAGTTAGTAGCCATCGTTCTGGTAATTAAGTTCGTTTTAGTTTTTACGTCTCTTAACCCAAGATATAGGTTATCATACCGAGGACCTCGCTTATAGAGACTTCAGAATCACCCGCACCCCACACAATTTCGGTTAAAATTAATACTAAAGTTCTTCGAACTGCCAAAGCTACCAGAGCGTGTTATTCAACAAATTAACAAATATTGACTTAGACCAGGGGCTCTCACATTTTAGACCGAAAGGGCCTTTGTACCAGAAATAATAAATGTTCGAATTCTCATAAAAATGTTCGCACTAGTATTAATAACATTCTATAAATACATTTAAATTTCATGAGTCTTTTATAACTTAATACTTTATGCAAAAAGTTCAAATGGAAAAATGCATAATCTAAATCAATATATTTTTATTTATTAGTGGCTTGTGTGGAATGTATAATTTATTTAGATTTGAAAAAAATTGGCAATCCTAATTAATGCTGCTATTTTATAATGTGATAAACTAAATATTATAAAATTGCCCCACGTAGTCCCAGATAACTAAGGAGGAGCCCAGTTTGAAAAATGCTACCTTAGAGGTCTCAAACATAACATGGAACCGATGATTAATTAAAATGTATTTAAAAAAATAATAATTAATATCTAATAATAAAATAACAATTTCCTACAAACTTTAATCTCTGGAAAATTTAGAAAATCCTATACACATATGGAAGCTATAATTAGCTATTTATAAAGAGCAGATGTTATCAAAATGTTCTAGAGTTCTAAATAACACCATCTTTTAAAGCTGTACATTTTCCTCCTCTATTCATAAACCAGAGCAGTCTATACATTTAACAGATATGAGTGCTTTTTATTATAAATACCTACTATAAACTAAAAAATAGTCATTTACAGAAAATAGGTTATTTAATAGTTGCCTTTAGTTTTCATCAAAAGAACTATAGAGGTAATTAATACTAATGCATCTTCCAGAGGTTAGAAGGGGATGGTGACGCCAAAAATAACCCTTTCCCCTAAATTTTATTCTGGCTATGGCCTTGATTGTCTGCCCCACCTAAATAAATTTTTGATTGCGTTATTGGGTGGACACAGACACATAAATATAATTTTTTCAAACATTATAGATACTATCTTTAGATTAGAAATAAAATCAAAATATAGTGAAAGTTTCTTCGCGCGATTAGGTTAGATTTAAATTGATACATTTAAGTGTTTATTTTTATATTTTTAGTGATCATTATCAGAACCTACAGGTTATATAACGCGAATAACAAGCTAACTTAATATTAGAACAGACACACTACGCATTCCTGCAAATTTAAATTTCACCAACATTTACATGTTTTAGTCATGCCGGGATTCGAATCTCGGAACTTCAGTTCTGTGGTATGAAGTGCTTATAATGGAGGTAAAGTGTCAAACGTGGATTAAATTGGTTCAAGATATGCGTAGCTAGGCTAATTAATTACTGAGGGGATGTTGAATAGATTGAAGTTACATTAAGACTCCCTTAAAATAACGAGTACTCAATGGCATAGTGTTTTATTTTCATGTACACCGTATCTTACTGCACATTCGATCCATCCACGGTCTGACACTTTAGATCAGTCGGTAGCGTGTTTTCATACTGAGATAAAGGTCCCGGGTTCAATTCCCGGCATGGCCTAAAAATATCATTGGTGAACTGTGCCGTTTCCCCTTTCACAAGGTTGAATTAACTGTCGGGGGGCTGGATGTTGTATCTGTTCTGAATTTAAGTTAAGTTTATAAGTAGGTTTAGAAAGTGCAGGTTAAATGCCCCAAATAAATGAAAAAATTAAATGATTTGAATACACGATGTCAAATAAAGTAATTTGAGAGGTTATAAGGGAGGACTAAACTTATGTGTGCACCAACCATGATTAAAAAAATAATTTTTTAATACTTTGAATAAAGTGTAAACCCTTTTAAAGATTTTAACTACAATGAAGTCAATAGTTAAAACTATTTTCAAACTGTACGAATGTGTATTTTATAACTATGTCTATTCTTATAAGTGTAACTTATGCGTACCTTCTATTTCGTCATTGCATAAAATTTAGGTAGGGGCCTCACTTGAATGGATGATATAGACCACAGAGATAAACGTATATCACTTGAATGGATGATATAGACCACAGAGATAAACGTATATCACTTGAATGGATTATATAGACC
>CABFVX010006390.1:18096-32184 GCA_902151425.1 Timema shepardi
TAGGGGGGGGGGGGGGGAAGCAGGTTAAAAGTAGTTCCCATCCTCAATTAACTTTTTATTTTGTATAATGTAAATATTAAAATTCTGTTTTGCACCAAGTATGGCCCCATAATATGTTTGCAAGGGGGAAAAATTACATAAAAGCGGTGGGGATGAGGTTAAGCGTAGCCCCCTCCCTTACAAATACATATCTACAATTTGTCTTATTCTAATGTCAATGCAAATGTTTTGTATATAACCTACTTATGGCGTTTTTCACCGTAATAGATTTTAAATACCAAATATTTAATATTAAAAATGTTGGGGAGGCAAAGTTAGCGTATCTCCCTCCCACACACAATAATTTTTGATTTTCCTATGCAAACATGTAAATGGATGATTTTTAAACTTTTTCACCCAATAATGGCGTTTTGAATTATTAGTTTAGTCATAAAAAAATAACAAAATCTAATAATGTCTGTAAGATGCATGAACCTAAAAAGTAGAAACATTATATTATTTTCAATTTTTTATTGTTGAAATGTTTTTCGTATAAGTACGACGTATTCTACGACCTAACAGTTTTGCAAGAAAAAATATGTATCATGAAAAAAAAAATTGAAGAGCCAAATCAATAAAAAAAAATAGTTTTTCTCAAAAATGTATTATACAGAAAGCTATTCTAACAACAAAACCTAGCCCACCATGCGTCTACCAATAATTATTAAGGAAAAGGTTGGGTTTAGTAGGTAAATATTGATGTACAGAAAATTTTCACATTTCTTCGTGACTTAGAAAGCTGAAATTTGGAGCAATTATAGGGGAATCATTCAAAAGGTGAATGAGAATCTGTAAACTAGAAAATTATTGCCTTCGTCAGTGTTTCTCAAACTCAAACTAGCAGAAGGTTCAGATTCACAAACTCGAGGCGTGTTGAGGGCCACGAAATATACAAACATGTTTGCTTAAATATATTATATAGGTGCTTTTGTTTTTGTGGAGCGTCTTACTAGCCATCTTGACTAAGTATATTTTAATAACGCTAGTAAGTAAGGGATGAGGAACATATAATGTGGAGGAAATGTAACTGCATTTGAGAAACGGGAATATGGGAGACCATAAATAGGAAAAATCCACTCTCTGTACATCCAGATGGAATTCGAGCCCCGTCTTCCCCGACACCAGCTAACTAGATCATAATAATCTGACGTATAATCCGCGTGCCCACCGATGTAACACTTTAATATCTATTTGATGCTATGTAATTAAAATATTACATAACTTATATTTTACTGATGTTAATGTGGGTTAGAGAATCACTCAAAGCAGTATTTATTAAAATATTCTTGAACAAAAATCCCCACAATCCCCTATTTAAAAATTGATTAAAAAAATAGGGCAGTTTTAAATGGTTTAAGTGTTTAACATCAATATTATATCCACACTAAAATTAAACTATTATTGTGTGTGTGAGTGTGTGTGTGTGAGAGAGAGAGTATTGGTGTAACTGCAGGCCAAATACTTATTTAATTGTTTTGCAGACAAGCGGGCCAGTTAGATATGATCCGCGGGCCCTGAATTTGAAAACCCCTGCCTACGTATACTACGCGTGGCCAATATTGTTAACTCAAAAAGCACCTAGCTTAAGATAGAAACGGTTTTGTATTAATATAATTGTGATAGCTATATTAATAAATAGATTTTTGTATTTGAACTAAATGAAAGTAAAATGGTCATTTATATAATTATTAAGATTTATTTTCCTCGGAGACTAACAAACTAAGAAAATAAGCATCGTTTGGTTTGAATGCAAAGTTATTGAATTGAGTAACGACCCCTAAAACCGATTACGGTTAGTTTAGACCTTGAGAAAACCTATCTGGTCAGTTTTCTTACAACTTTCAACCCCCCTAATTCTTACCATCCCTCTTTTAAAAGAGAAGTATTCCTTTCTTCTTTTAGACAAAGAGGAGAATAATATTCAAACAGTACCATAACTGGCCGTCAGGATGCACCACTAGCGTACTGGCGCTTTCTAACGGCGAGATATGTAACTAGTGAAATAAATTGGATGAGCGGCGTAGAGTTTTTCCCTATTCTTCGCGCCTTCTATAGTATATATACATTCAACACCTTGACCTCGACCTCTACAATAATTGAGAAAGAACTTGTACAGTAAATTGTACATGACAAGCGAAGATTGGGAGATAGAAATGTTATTTAGGTTACGGATATAGACACATCATATTTGTAAATTTTGAAATAAAGACATGACACAAGAATCTGTACATTTTTCAAAATTCGGGAATACTCTACAATAGTGTTTGGGAATCTTTTTTTCCCATCACCATGAAGGCAGGCAACCGCTAATCTGATTTATAAAAGTGGTAAAGATTTAAAATTTAAATCCTTTAAGATACAGATTCATAGCCCTTACCAATTGTTTGCTCAAATATTTAAAAATATAAGAGACTAGTCTGGTTTTAAGCATGTAGGGATTAAAAAAAAAATCTAGGTATTATTCACTGTGGGCTTCGCTGTAACTAATCAACGGTGGATAATTTGTTAATCTGAAGGTGGAAGTTTCAGCATTCAGGCTGAAGGTGGCCATTTTCAGCCTTTCCTATCATGTTTAGCAGTTCCACAATTCTGGAGAACAAACATAACTATAGCTCGATAAAAGGGTCAAATGGCACACATGCTTATATTGACCTAAAAAACCTGTTTCTCTTACTGTTAGCACCGGATATTACTACCCGTGTGTTTATACGCTTATGTACTAATTGCTCTGTTTTAAAGATTAGGAAGCTTTCACTTAGATCAAGTGCACCCACATTTGCGTGGAGGGAAAGTGTAAAAAATATTTAAGAAAAGCCATCCTCGGTGCACCCGACTGGGATCGAACCCCGATCTCCCAGTCTTCAGCAGTCAAGTCTAATGCAAGAGTAGCGCATTAGACCACGCGACCACCGAAGCTGGTTTATCTCCTATTACCGCTGAAATGGGTACCAAATGTCACAGGACACACCAGTCCAACCACCCTGGCCTATTACCCACCCCCAGCTGAGAGACCAGCCCTACCACCCTGTCCTATTACCCACCCCCAGCTGAGAGACCAGTCCTACCACCCTGTCCTATTACCCACCCCCAGCTGTGAGAAGAGCTCACTCACCCTCTCCCAGCCCTTCCATCATGAGAGACTAGACAAGGGCTGTCCAGGTTAAATATAGCTAAGGGCCTCATCTTATATTGCTAGACAGTGCATGGGCCGCACACGTGGGAATGAGGCCCATGCAGTAGCTACAGACACTGTACATTCACGGAGTACAACTTGCTCAGTGCTCGTCTCACAATGGACAATGCAGTCGAGTCAAATAACAGGTGGCGGGCGTGTTTTTCATTTGTGTACGCAGGTACTGTGCAAGCTGTCGCCAGATTTTGGCATTCATTACTTTCTTCACTGTATGGTGGTCTCAATTTCCGGATGAATTAAACAGACGAATGTTACATGATTTGAGTTATAGACTAATACATAATATACTACATTAAAAGTATTATAATAATTTATATACAGTACAATACGGCACATAATAAATAAAATAAATTGGACCCAATGTTTAATAAGGAACTGAGGGTGGGTGACCTTGCGGTCTACGGGTAAGGTGTCAATACTTCTGTATTGGGGGTCCGGGGTTCAATCCTCAGTCCCGGCATAGATTTATCTGATTACCAAGACGTGTATTAATCACAACTTGTGAATGTGTGGAATACCAGGCCTCCACCATGGTTCGGATCCCACGTTAAACTGTAGGTCCTCCATTTCATCTCACAATCAATCAACTAACCATTACATATTAGCGTAAGTGCGTACAACCCGAACGCGTAGTTAGACGCGGTGATAATAATAAATATAATCAATAATAATAATAAACAGTAATGAACTAATGGATGGCGTTATATTAAAAAAAAATTAATGCGTCGCTGGCCGTAAAAATGCTGCCGCGGGCCGCCAGTTGGACACGGCTAGACTAGACCATCCTATCCTTGTCAACAATCTTATGTTGTTTGAAAAGTTCTTTAAAATAACTTTGTTAAACCTAATGCCTTATGGAAATGTCCATTTCATTTGGGGTAGTTGGCTAACGCGCTAGTCATGTTGAGCTCGACCACCGAGGACGGGGAGATCGAGGTTCGAATCTCGGTCGGGTGAACTGGGGGTGGTTTTTCCTAAAATGGTTTTCCACTCTCCCTCCATGCAAACGCGGGTTCACTTCCTCTAAATTCAACCTTCCCTATTCCTCATCCATTAGCGTAATTAGTTCTTAAAGCGTATAACCCGAACGGGTAGTAAGACGCGGTGCTAAATATTATTATTGTTATTATTTTGAACAAAGTTATTATAAATCTAATTTTAACTCCGCAGTTCGTGTGAGGGTATTACCAACCTTGGATGAGTTGTCCCGCGATTCGTGTGCACCGTTTTATTCACTATTCCATTTTGAGAAGAAAGAAAGAAAACACCTCACAGCGTTGGTGGGTGTCAAAGTTGTATTCAAGCAGGAGGTGGGTGTACAGTGGAACAGGTTTCTGGCCAGACTTTAATTTCCAGTCTATCAGTAGGCCTACATTGTGTACAAAACTTCATTTGGATGCACCCAACTGATTTGAGTTTTCGCTATATTCAATCGAGTCCAAAATTTCTCTAAAAGATATTACATACATGTTTCTATAAACCATATGGTCTCCTCATTAATCCACTCCATTGGGCCTAAAATATGGTAATGACAATAAACGAAAAAAGCCGTATTACACAAAAACCAAATCTCCACGCCATGTTTCCGCCGGGCGTCCTTGACAGCAACGAGTGTGCAACGCGGTGGACACGTAGCCGGTCCATATATGCTGCAACCTAGTGCCGTATCATTCCTTTGATGTGACTGCCAAAACCGACAAATGAACGATCGGGCCCGTTGCGTATCTTTGTATCACATTTGACACGACACTTTGCAACGATTTCCCGTCTCCGCTGATAAGCAACAAATGTACACAGGCAACGGCACGACAACATTGTTTCAGCATTTGCGGGGTGCCACAACATTGGGACGACTTCTTTGTCTTACGACATGTCTCATGCGACAATTGTTACTATTATTATTATTATTATTATTATTATTATTATTATTATTATCACCGCGTCTTACTACCCGTTCGGGTTATACGCACTTACGTTAATGTGTAGTGGTAGGGGGATTGTGAGATGAAATGGAGGACCTACAGTTTAACGTGGGTGGGGCCCTTAAGGTGAGACGGAAGGAGATGAGAGAAAAAGTGTTTTTGTAGTTTTTTATGGCAAAACATTTTTTGGTCAGAATAAATAAAATATTGCTCCAGTAGAAATATAGAATTTAATTTTCTTCACATGGTGACCTCAAAATTTCTTGAAAATCTTTCAAGGGGTGCCCTGGAATTTAATGACCAACTTTTTCTCTAAACTTAAAAGGTTTCTCATCTAATGCCGCTATGCTCATGATGAATATTCAACAACTGTTGATATCAACACGTGAAGAAAATTATAATTTATGTTTGTACTGGAGCAATATTTTATTTATTTTAACCCGCCTCGGTGGCGTAGTTGGCTAACGCGCTATTCATGTTGAGCTCGACTGCTGAGGACGGGGGGGATCGAGGTTTGAATCTCGGTCGGGTGAACTGGGGGTGGTTTTTCCTAAATGGTTTTCCACCCTCCCTCCACGCAAATGCGGGTTCACTTCCTCTAATTAAACCTTCCCAATTCCTAATCCATCAGCGTAATTAGTACTTAAAGCGTATAACCCGAACGGGTAGTAAGACGCGGTGCTAATATTATTTATTTTAGCCAAAAAAATATTTTTCCATAAAAACTGCGAATAGATCGGCCTTTTCTCGCCCCCCCCCTCCCCCCCCTCCATCCCCCTCCATCCCAACTTGATTACTTTCCTAGAAATAGTTTTTATACTGTTCCATTCTTGAAATTTGGAGGCGAGAATCTGTCGGGAGCCCCAGTTTTGTCCAACCTTGAACGTTGGCTGCAGTGTCGCTCCTCGCTGGCGGCGTTCTGATGTTCAACAAAGCCAGTCCTAGCCACGTGCTCGAGACAGATCTGAAGGAGTTGCCGGTCACGTGATCCACATAGCTCAAGATTTGTGTTGTGACCCTATTTCTTTCTATTAGTCTTACAAAACACCGGAGCTAAACGTATTCAATTACTCTAATGGAGAAACATGGGTTTAAAAACGTTGGGGTGGGGGGGTTCTGGATACTCATGTACAGTTTTTTTTTTACCCCTTACCCCCCACTGAAGATAGTTGGATACCTTTAAGTTAGAATTCCACACACACATATATATACAATGCATATACAAACGGAAAATGGGTTAGGCCTACGTTTTTTGTGTATATTATTCAACATTCAAACACACAACTCTGATTGCAAATTTTGCTAGAAGGTGTACAATATTAAGAATGTTAAGTTCTATTAAGCCTTATTATTTTTAATATTCAAAGTTTACGTGAAATTTTGCAGCCATAACTCCCATTCCCCCCCCCCTTCCACCCTATAAAAAATAAATACGTACATATACATACATACGAACGTTTTCTACGCCTTTGTGATGAAGGCAGAATTTATATA
This sequence comes from Timema shepardi, assembly GCA_902151425.1. Taxonomy (NCBI): domain Eukaryota; kingdom Metazoa; phylum Arthropoda; class Insecta; order Phasmatodea; family Timematidae; genus Timema; species Timema shepardi. The sequence goes on from CABFVX010006390.1 coordinate 24,745, forward strand.
AAATTACGTAAATTTGCGGGCAGAGGAGTGAGAAATGATTTGAAGTTAATAAAAAAGCCATCCTCGGCATTCTCAACTGGGGCTCAAACCCCGACCTCTCCTTTACAGGTAAAGCTGACTATAGCTTTACATTTATTCTGCGTTCGAACTACTATATATCAAATGAGGTTTATCACACGTCTTTGAAAGCCATTTTATGATCGCAACCTTATTTTGGGGCCCTGTGAAACGAAGCACATATCCTCGGTGGTTGACGATATTGTGAATAAAATTGAGGATAATATTTAAATAACTAAATTTAACTAAATGCACACATACTTACTTACACACACACACACACACACACATACACACATACACACATACATATATATATATATATATATATATATATATATATTCAGGAAGTAAGAATGACAGTGAGCTGGCGATCTAGGGGTAAGGTGTCAGACTTCTATGCTGGCGGCCGGGGTTCAATCCTCGGTCCCGGCACAGATTTATCTGATTACCAAACCCTTCTTTCACCTCTGACAAGACATCTTGTGAATGTGGGGAATGCCAGGCCTCCACCGTGGTTCGGATTCCACGTTAAACTGTAGGTCCTCCATTTCATCTCACAATAACCCTACCATTACACATTAGCGTAAGTGCGTGTAACCCAAACGGGTAGTAAGACGCGGTTCTAATATTATTGATTAAAAATTGTATCAAAGCATTGATTACACTACAATATAAATGTTAAATTCTAATTTTACCTTGAAAATGACTTGAGTTCTTTACATGAGCGAAAATTTCCAATTTTGATAATTTCCCCCCAACTATTTGAGATACGAAATAACTCTTCATTGTAAAATTGTAGAAACCTTTTATCTAAAATATATTTGATAAAACCAATAGTTTCTAATTTATTAAATATATATAGGCCTATATATTTTCCAACAAGATCTTTGAAATATTATATTGATTGTTATGATCTTTTGTGGACCAAGATGTTAATCTTTTTCAGTGTTTTTGTAACGGTGTATATTACTTCATTTATGCTCTTTGGTGTACAATGAATTATTTGGTTTCGCAAATGGTACGGGTTTTTGATTAGTGTCTCTTTTTAGATAAAGTTTGCGGTGAACCATACCGCTCATCTGAACATGTTAAACACGAGGTAGATGATCTGTGGAAGGTAATTTAGATAAAACTCTGTCGTCATTCGCTTGGAGAAAGAATGTAGCAATGCTTTCTTGAGATCTACTTCGCTCTTAATGCATTTGATCATTCACATTAGTGCTATAAGCTCCTGACTCAGTCAAGCATGTCGTTTGGAAATAGTTTTTCAAATAATTAATATTAATAGAATGAAATAAGATGATTTGATTATGCAGAAGTGTTTGGAATAGTGTTTCTTTGATGGAAAAGACTAGAACTTGCTTGCAACCTTTTAACTCTTGTAAAAAGTGCAGAGACTACCATACATATATATATATTATCTCCGATAAGCCTCGCGTGGGCTTACATGTTCTGGAACTCCGTATCTTTATAGACTTTTTAAGTGTTTATGACTTTTAATTTGGTGAAATCTCTCACGTGATACCTTGTCAATAGTTGGGATTTTTTTTATCCTAACAAACACGTTGAAATAAACTCATTAAATTTGATAAAACACAATCACATTTTCGTAATTTTATATTTTGAATAGTGTTTAATTTAAAACACAGATAGCCTTAATCTATAGGTGTTTTCTAAGAATATTTCGATGCAGATAAATGAAACACAATACTTTAAGAAAATATCCGTTTTATTTATCTCAAAGAGCTTTCATAACGCTGTTAATTTTCTAGTCTGCTTGTTATTGGCTTTCTGCAGCCGTTTATAACTGATTCTAGTAGGAAAAAGGAACTTTCTAAAGTTATTCTTAAGAAAATCAGGATATACAAACTATTTTATTACTAATAATCGTACTGTGCCTGTTTTCTTCGATTTTAACAAATTGGTTTACTTGTTTATGGCGGTTTTTACTTGAGTTAAGCGATCCAAAAACTTTGAGTAGGCCTAGTCAATTTCCTAGTTTCATTTTAAATGTCCCCCCCACCACCGCATTCAACTAGTTCAGTTTTCATTGTTAGGAATTTTTTAGAAAGGGCAGTTTTTTTTTCGCCTAACATGTCGTCACCCGAGAATGCAAGTGTTCTATCTCCAAACGTGTTAAATTTGAGATATTTTATGCCTACGTTTATTTAGAATGCATATGACTCACATGCGGTGAAACTGAGAATACTGTATAATTACTTATGAAGATAAAAACTTGAGTTGTCGTCTGGTAACATTGGTTTTATACACAAGGTCAATCTTCAATGCTCTTTTACACAAAAGTGAAAAATTGGACATGGAACAGTTGTATTCTCGGGTGACGATTTTACAAGTTATTCTATAAGTAGTCATTATTATTATTAGCACCGCGTCTTACTACCCGTTCGGGTTGTACGCACTTACGCTAATGTGTAATGATAGGGTGATTGTGAGATGAAATGGAGGACCTACAGTTTAACGTGGAATCCGAACCACGGTGGAGACCTGGCATTCCCCACATTCACAAGATGTCTTGTCAGAGGTGAAGGAAGGGTTTGGTAATCAGATAAATCTGTTTTTATACAAATAGCAGTTAAAATTTGAACAATGTTCAGTGTTAGTAACGTCTATTAACTCTTTATCTCCAGTAATGTTTGATCAGAAATGACTCACGTTCAATAGTGTTTGTGCGAATTTACGATTTCGAACCGACTGTAACACAGTTGATCGGGATGTGATGCACGCCCTTAAGTCTGGTTTGCCGGTGATGGGGACGTCGGGGTTTGAATCCCGGCCGAGTATGCTGAGGGTAGATTTTCCTAAATGGTTTTCCCATTCTTCCCACATGCAAATGCGGGTACCTTTCCTCTAAATCATTACTCCATCATTCTTACAAAATCTCACCTCTTTTGGTTTCTCTTAGGGAACAGTTTCTGCTGGGGTTTCTTTTACCAACCAGGTGTCAAGCATATATTTACGTTTTTTTAAGATATGGCATATTTTTTTTGTAACTATCATTAGTACTATATTAGCAACAGGCCACCAGTCTTTTATCTCTATTCCCCTTATTGTTAGACAACCTTTCTCAACTTTGTAAGAACAAGCAATGCCGTTAATTTTTTTGGTCTTATTTAAAGCTTTTAATGGTTAAAAAATGTTCAAAGTAAGTAGGTGTGTTAAAAAAAATTGATGGGTAAGAGCACCTACAGTAGCCTCGTGGCTTCTTTGGTGCTGACTGACAGCTCACATCTTACATTTGACGGCTTTGAAAAGTTACCAGACCAAATTATGTATCCCTACGCCGAACAAAATGATCTGAAAAAACATGTGTTTAGCAGCTGTCATTTCTGACAGTCAACATTTAGGTATATAGCTAAATGTTGACTGTCAGAAATCAGCTGTGAGCTGTCAGTCAGCACCAAAAAAAGCCACGAGGCTACTGTACATAAGCTAAAAACTCCATATCCGACACTTGGTCTTTATATATACTGCTCTTTCCTCTTGTTAATTCCTCAAGTAAGATCTCACGTGTGATGCCGCTCTTTCCTCTTGTTAATTCCTCAAGTAAGATCTCACGTGTGATGCCGCTCTTTCCTCTTGTTAATTCCTCGAGTAAGATCTCACGTGTGATGCCGCTCTTTCCTCTTGTTAATTCCTCGAGTAAGATCTCACGTGTGATAGCAAAACTGTTAACCTTTTCTTGGACCCCAAATACTCGGCTCATTACAAGAAACTTTGTTTCCCAGTACAATGTTGAAAGTAGGAAATGTTCACAGAACTTATTTTACAATCTTAAGTTTTACAAAGTGCGATGTTAAAACACATGGTGTGTACCATCCGGGAAAACGGGGATTAGCCGGGAATTTGAAATGATCGGGAAAAAACGGGAATAAGTCGGGAATTTGTTATATCACAACAAAAATCCGGGAAAATGATATATTACTCAAAAATATGGAATAAAATAATCAGTAAATTATGTCATTTTTTTGTTTGTAGCTGTGTAATATGTTTTTAATTCCTTGTAAACAATTTTAATTCAAATTTTAAAACTTATTATTACTATTATTTAAAAAAATATTAATAGAAAAACGAAGGTGGAGGGAGGGGGGCGGCGAGTTAGAAGGATGTGACATACTTTTTTAGTTGGGAATTTTAGGAAATGATCAGGGGAAATCAGGGAAAAGGTCAGGGATTNATGTGACATACTTTTTTAGTCGGGAATTTTAGGAAATGATCAGGGAAAATCAGGGAAAAGATCGGGGATTTCATTGGTCAAGTTTAGTAGACACCGTGATTAACTCTAACAAGTATTTGGTTGATGACATTTACGATTAAAACTTCAGAAAAAGTAAACTGAGACAATTAAGTTTGTACATGTATATGTGGACTACCCTTTAGCGCGGTAAAACCAATCCAAGTGGGGGGCACAACAAATTCCAGGAGGGAGGGGGGTTGAGGTCCCCTGAATCTGCCCCCCGTTTATACACCCTTGTATTCACTGAATAAACTAGTAGATGACAATTGCAACACAAAAATGGGGTGTGGCTGTGTCATGGACACGGCCGTGTGTTATACGTGAATACGTTTGTGTAACGGGTTATATATTTTTTAAATAAAATATTTTTATTTATGTATTTAGGATAAAAGCAAGGGAACAAATAATTATTGTGTTACAATATAACTTTATTAATTATAGGTCTGTGATACGAAAAGTACGACACAAATGGCATACAAGATGCATAGAGATTTCTGGTATTCTAACACCTTATTATATTCACTGTCACTACTTTAAACTAATGTTTTATATACAATCGATAGATTTTGACGACAGCTGACGATTAAAACCTAAACGAACATCGTAGCTTCTCTGAGTAAAAAGTTATACTAATTGCAAATCTCGATACGCAGCAAAATAACCTCAAAATGGCGGCGCTTCCCCCTCCCCCGCGCGCGATGCGTCACTGTTCTCGCGTATCGTAATGCATTCTTTGATCCTCTAGCTATCCAGTGTTATAATTTAATTTTGGATGTAGAGGATAGATTCGAAACTACAACGCCAAACTGTATCCCCCGATTTTATCATTAGGTTTTTTGGATATGCCCCTGTATGGTAGCAAATTTAAAGACGTATTCACGTCAAAACCAAACTATAAGAAATTTCAACGCAAGTGTCTCACTAAAAGCAGACGGTTCGTTCTCGGGTGGGTTGAAAGTTAGCTATATACGGTCAAGTTTCATGGTAGCATTAGCACGGCTTTTGAAGTAAAGCGAACCTATATTTATATACAAACCGTAGCCTTGAACATTATAAAACTTTAATGTTTATATAGGATGGAGGGAAAACACTATGCAAGGATCTACAATGAACCCTCTTTCTTATAATATTATTGTATTCATTTATATAAACAAAGTGTAAGTTCGTGAAGTTATTGAACGGCAAAATTATTGCATTAAAGATGAATGGAAAAGCACCAGTCGCATGAAAGCTCATATCACATTTAAAACAGTTGGATGAAATATTTTCTTTTTTATAAATTAAGGGCAGATTGCAACTTCATTTTGGCTAATGTAATTTTCTTTGTTAGAGCACATTACGCCAAGATTCACTAAATAAATAAAATTTAAATATATGTTATATTTATTGTGATTAATTTGGTGCTGACGATATCAATGCCATTTTTCATGCTTTAGTTTGATTCTATTTAATGTTTCTCGTAATTACTGTCATGCTTATTTAAAGATGGCATTTTGTTTTAGCAACTTCCATCACCCTATGCTTAAATTTGATTTTTTTGAAGGACATTGGACGAGTGCCGCGTAACGTTGCAGATTCATGATACTGATTTCTAGCCTTGGAATAATGTGACGGCCGCGTGAGGGCTTGTTTGTGTCCACCCTGTGAAGTCTTAGAGCTAATTATGGCATTTTGAACCACGCGTAAATACTTATCAAAAACTGTCAGGTCGACCCGCCTCGGTGGCGTAGTTGGCTAACGCGCTTGTCGTGTTGAGCTCGACCGCCGAGGACGGGGAGATCGAGGTTCGAATCTCGGTCGGGTGAACTGGGGGAGGTTTTTCCTAAATGGTTTTCCAATATCCCTCCACGCAAATTCGGGTTCACTTCCTTTATTATATAACCTTCCCAATCCCTAATCCATTAGAGTAATTAGTACTTAAAGCGTATAACCCGAACGGGTAGTAAGACGCGGTGGTAAAAAAAACCCTGTCAGATCACCTTAATCCCTAATTTTAAGTCTTCCCTAAGGTAGTGCTGAAAAGTGCCAAGTTCAGAAATCCCCTAGTATTAAAGAAATAATTTTCTGTTTCAAAAGATGGCTCACACGAGAATAGAAGTGAACAGTATCAACCTGTCCCTATAGAATTATAATACCCGTGTTTTAGGTTTTACAAACTGTGTGAAGAGTTGTAGTTAATTCAAAGAGCTTAACGCGAAATGTATCATTTCTCGCTTCTGAAATTAATTTTAAATTGTGATAAAACATAGCTTTCCTCAAATATCTAGAAATTTTTTATTGGGTTATAAGAGTTTTAGTAAGATTGAGGATTATTTTAGTGGTTTTGATGTTCTAGAACTACCATTCCGTTAAGAAATACTGCAGAATGAGGACATTTTCCTTCAAATAAGCGGCACACTTAAAATCATGATTTTTTTTTATAACCAAAAGGGTTATATAACAAGCGTAGGACCTTTGGCGCATTTTGATATTCTAGCTGGAATACACGGGTCGTTTTGAACAGGCTGGTCATAGGACCATTGGTGCCGTTGTGAAAACATATGGTTGGTCTGACTCGCGTTTCTACTCATCCCCTGATATCTACTTTAGATTAGGTTCGCGAAACTGAAAGGGAATCACCCGATAGCTAGGCGAGGTCTACAAAAATAAAAGATCATCGCCTGATGGTTAGATTTTGAGAAGTTAGAGTTGCATAAATGAAAGGAACCTTTCTGTTTATCCTTAGTTCATACGTCCAATCTCAGTTGGTACTAAATACCTCCCATTTACCTACTAATACTGCGCCAAAACTTCCTTCATAGATTTATGTTCAAACAGGTCTCTTTTCGGGGAGAATGTGCCAAACGTACCACCGCCCAAATATTACTATTAGCACCGCGTCTTACTACCCGTTCGGGTTATACGCACTTACGCTAATGTGTAATGGTAGGGTGATTGTGAGATGAAATGGAGGACCTACAGCTTAACGTGGAATCCGAACCACGGTGGAGGCCTGGCATTCCCCACATTCACAAGATGTCTTGTCAGAGGTGAAGGAAGGGTTTGGTAATCAGATAAATCTGTGCCGGGACCGAGGATTGAACCCCGGCCGCCAGCATAGAAGTCTGACACCTTACCCCTAGACC